>CM024241.1:5067616-5145543 GCA_013421045.1 Propylea japonica
AAATATTCTTCAGAAAATTTAATCTTTTTTCAGACGAAATCAATACCATAATTATTATGAACTAATAAAAGTAGATGCATATTCTATAAATTCTAGAATAGTTTTCATTTTACATTTTCCAAATCGTTCATTCGCAAACTTTTTCATTACCACCTATACTCAATCCAACTGTTAATAATACCATTCTTATTCCAAAAAACTCTTATCTGACAAATGATGAATCGTATCAGTATATAATCTTCAGCTTGTATAAATTGCATTCATATTCTTTTGCCAAAATAACCAACTAATCAATGGATCCGAAACCGATGATTGTATTTTTCAATTACTCCAACTGAAGAAAGATTCTAGGACATGTGAGAGATACCCAGTATCAACCAACGATAATTTCATCCAGAGGATCGACAATAGTAAATTCATTGCCATCTTCCCGAATGATGTCAAAATTCAGACAACTTGTGTAGTAGAAAAGATTTCACGCAGCTTCAGGGTACCTATTTAATAACTGTACCTAAGGGATGTTATTTCCAACGAAGGAAGGAAGATATCTAAATAGCAAAGAAGTCCTCAAAAGCAAACCAATGTTCCTGCCAAAAATTTCTGATGGTTTCGATACAACAAATCTCAACACAAATTCAAAATTCAACTCAGAGAAATTCCACTGGACCAAATCCACATCCTGAAGAAAAACAAGAAGAAATCCATCCACTGATAAACAATCATCAAGAACCAATAACCTTCATGGGAGCCTGATCGGCCTTATCTACATCGTTTATAATTATAATTTCTATTATTTCTGTTACATGAAATTGAAGAATTGTCTGGTAACACAAAACCAACAGGAAGCCAGGTACGTGATGATGAGCCTTCGCAACAACAACAGAGATCATTTTTCACGCCGTAAAAATTCCTCTGGGATGGAGGAGTTACAATCTAGCCGGAATTATCTACCGCTGCACCTTCGCATCTTCCATAGGAACTGCTGACGCGTCACTTCCAGGAGATGACTACGGTGCATCGCCCGAATAGATATATACAGGTCATTTGTATTGTATAGAGTTAGTCTTGACATAAAACCCATTTGTATCGTATCGTTTATATTTGAATTAAATTGTCTTTTTAAAAATCTCGTTTTGAATCCTCAAAAATAATTCGTGCAAATGCTTTCGACTTCTATAAACGAAGTTCGCAGTAGAAATATTCAAAAAGAACTCTTGCAGTTCTTGACTTCAAGTCGCTTCTCTCATAGAAATAATCAAACTTAATCATCATTCTTCGTCGGAGCGTGCAGAATCTGAGTTCACATCATTCTTATTATTTTTTTTAACATCTGGGTTAAAACCTCGAAATTCGACCCTGCACGAAAAGCGCAATATTAATCGCGAATTAATATATGTCACCGGTTCGACCGCGGTGCTCGACTTTCAAGCAAATATCGGCACAATTTCGGTCGATCATTAAAAATAATAAGCCAATTAGCTGGAATAACAACAAGCAAAGAGCGACCAGGACCCTCCTACACGGATCTCTCTGTGTACGTACGAGAAATGCCGCCCAGATATTTTGACGTCCGACGGTGTTGCCAAGTCGCTGAATGTCAAATGATGTTGACTGCACTCATTAGGTGTGTTCGTTTTAAACTCCTGGGCTATTCCAGAGCTTTGTGCTCCTTGGATGCTCTAAGTAGTTGTTATTTTCGATTTTGAGAGGTGGTTATGAATAACAATTACAAAGGACCCCGCACATTTCTTATGGGAATTGGCTCCCGGTGGGGATTTGGCTGAAAATTTGATATGATGTTCTACTAATCCTTCCGATCAAATGTCTCCACAGTCACGAAGCTGAAAATCATATAGTCCGTTCACGAAAGGTTGAGCCGTCGGTTGGCCATGGAAATTTGGCATATTCACTGGTATATTAAAATTTAGGTTATGTTCTTGTCAGATTGAATACGCAATGTTGTCGATTATTGCATAGAGTTGTCTGATAACTCGCAATCTCGTCGAACGTGGCCGGTTACATTCGGCAACGTTGACTTATTTTACGTATGACAGCAAATACTGCCAACTTCAGATAAATAAAAAAAACGCCCTACTATGTGCTCAACTTTCGTGAACGGACTATACTTCTAGGAGTTTTAGCGAGTTTTGTATACATTATGGCTACGTATACCGTTCACACAGAAATGTTTGAAAAATTTCGTGATTATTGAAAGCGATTCTGTCAATTCGTGAACGGTAATACGTAAGCCATAATGGATACAAAATCGCTAAAACTCCTAGAAGTATGCATTTTTCAGCTTCGTGACTGTTTAGACATTTGATCAGAAGGATTAGTAGAACATCGTATCAACTTTTCAGCCAAATCCACCGGGAGCCAATTCCCATAAGAAATGTGCGGGATCCTTTATCGAGAAGGTGGCAAAGGAAAATTGCCACAGAACTTCGTTTTGTATATGTACTTTTAAATCAAGATATAACATAATACAATGCAAAACAAGGTACCATACTATTCTTCGTATGGTACCAGAGCTCAGGGTTTAACCTTAGTAGAAAAAACCCTGTCTCGCCGTTTTCATAAGATGATGAAATATAACAAAATACCTTCAATTCTTCGGCTAGGAGGGGTTGTCTAAACAAGTTTGGTCTTCCAAGCGATGATGTTTCGAATCTTTTGTTCTTCAAAGACCGCTTCAGAACCTACTGAAAGATGATCTCCCCTATAGAGGGATCAGCAATGACAAATAATAATTCGCGATAATTAAGAGTAGCAATCCTTCCAGCTTATTATTGATCCGTTTCGAGAGGGTTAAAACTTCTGGGTGAAATTGAGTCGCTCTAGTCTGCCTGGACTCTCTAAACCCTTTCTCGTCGACTATCTTTTCGTATACCTAACCGTAACTGTCCAAGAAAAGCACGTTGCGCCATTGTGCTACAAGCCTGTGTTGGTGTTGTTTTACCCATTGCCGACGGATAGCTCTTTGTCCAAGTGATAGCCAAGCTACTCTTAAATGTCTTTTTGCCCTTAATTTGCGGAGGGCAGTCGTTTCCTATTATGGTGGTTGAGACCACACGTCTATAGGTCCCATAAAATGACTTCGAAGGGCTATAACAGATACCGTTCGATTCCTTCGAGTTGATTCGGATGTTCAGTTTCGGCTAAGCTCGTTCGCCTAGAAGCGAAAATAATGCCGCGGGGCCGGGCCTCCGACACGTGATCTACAGTTGAATTTTAAGCGGTTCCCGCACCGTTCATTTGAAGAAGTTTGAAATGTTACATTCTAACGAATCTCAATTCGTGGAAGCGAGCCTCCTTTGCTAAGCGGTTTGCCTGCTATCCGTTACGCTGTATTGTATGTTGCGGATAATGTATGAATCGCTGAGTAATAAACACATGTTTATTACTTTGAAATTGGATAGTAGATGGAATGATGGAAATAATACAGATATAGAAATGTGATTATTTTTTATTTCAACTTGAATTTAAATTTAATAGGATGCAGTGAAATTAGGGAGACCCGGAATCCTCAGCCTCCTCTGAGCAGCCGCCACTGCATAGTTGATGATAATTCTTTTCGTCTGTTGGGGTCATGCATAGAAATTTCAGCTTTCATATAACAATGAAGTTTTGCCTGTTGCTGTTCCTCGATTTATAGTGCATCAATTTTTTTTATAGATCAATAATTATGGTACACCTGGCAAACGGTGCAACGTCGTTAAGGAAATAACGTAACGGGCACGGCTCTCTAATTAAACTTTCTTGTGTTAGCGTTGGAAAATTCGGTCCTGATTAATCGAGATATAAAGTGTAGGAGTTATGCCGGCTGAATTAGCGCGAATGAGTATAATTGTCACTTTTATCTTAATTTTGGTCCTGCACCACGGATTTATGGAATTGTTGGCCTCGTCGGCGGCCTTATATTCTTGAGTAGGTACATGCGGTGTTGATTGGTGATTTTTTTTCGAAATTTAACTCGGAATAATCGGTAATCCTTTGAGGATAATTCAAATTGTCTTGGTTTCAAAAAAGTGTTAATGAAGCTAGTTAATTCGCTGATTTTCACTTTGAGATTATGGTTATAATAAGAATAATCATATTTTTTCATAATACAATGGGCCTTTCTAGTATGTTAAAATAAAGTACTTTTTTCCGTCGATCTCAAAATGAAGGTGATTTTGATGTGTACGAAATTGATCATTAATGACCCATTTTAATGTTCAATATATGCCATTTCAATGTGCAATCTTCATGGCAACCGTACACAAAGTATTCAGAAGCACTACAAGAAATGTCAAAACTCAAATGGAACATAGATACATAGAAATTTTATCATGTCAATGTAAGTCTTGTGCAAAATGAAACTGTATTTCAATAAAGAGTTCATACACAATTCATATTGAAATCGTCGGAAAAATCTTGTAATCAACTTGGTTACCAATCGAGCGACTAATGCTTTCGAACTACACTGCGTAAAAAAATTAACGCACATTATGGAAATCTCAAATTTATTCTACAACTGAAGGTGTTCTCAATGATAATTATTTTTATCGGAATTATGCATGCATATGTTATCCATTTTCAACGTTTTTCTTCAATACAGATGTTTTTTTACAGCAGGAATAAAAAAGAGAGATTATCAGAATTTGAATGTATTGGCTCCATTCTGAAACCAGTTGTTCTCGATCAATTCTAGTGATCAATAGTTTTTCTTTCGTTATATTTTCTACACTCGATTGCTATGCAACGCGAAACCGGCAATTTGACCCAAGAGGAATGTGACCACGCGGTAGTTTTGCGAGAAGAAGGGTGGACATACACAAGAATTGCAGAAAGGTTTGGAGTTCGTATATACAAGTGTGTCCAGAATGTTGCAGCGATTCAGGGAGACAGGGATATAAACACCAGGACAGGATAGACCACGGGTAATAACTACCATTCAAGAACGTTACTTGAGAATTTCTTCTTCGAGACAACGGTGCAACCGCTCGCCTCCTTCACAATCAGCTTGAGCAAACTCATGGGGAGCAAATTAGCACTCGGACAATAAGAAATCGCCTCAGAAAATATGATTTAAGGCTTTGTGTCGCGGCAAGAGACCCAGCTCTTACCCCAGCCCATCGAAGGGCGCGTTCGGATTTTGCGAGAGAGCATATCCATTTGGAAGAGGCTGATTGGGAAAGAGTTCTCTTCACAGATGAGTCACAGTGCGATTTCCTGAATACTACTGGTTTCGGGGGAGGATCCATTATGGTATGGGGTGGAATATCTTTGACTGCTCGCACAGACCTAGTGGTCGTTGATAATGGAGCTATGAATGCTGATAGATATGTAAGAAACATTCTTGAAGAGCATGTAGTGTCTTTTGCCCCATACATTGGGGAAAATTTCATTTTTATGGACGCTAATGCCAGACCTCATCGTGCGCGCATCGATCAGGAGTACCTTGAAGAGGTCGAAGTCTCTCGAATGGAATGGCCAGCAAGAAGTCCAAATCTCAATCCGATTGAGCAGGTTTGGGACAACCTCAGAAGGCTGAGAAGTTCAGAAAATCATCCAGCTACTCTTAATGACTTAGGAATCCAACTCAGAGAATCTGGGAGGATTAGATCAGAAACATTTTAAGATCACTCATTTTGAGTATGAACCGTCATTGTCAAGCTGTAATTAACGCAAGGGGTAGAAATACCAATCACTTATCAGCATTCCAGTATTTTGAAAATTGTTTATTTCTTTTCTTTCACATGAGATTCGGTGAAATCCTGAATTTTTCTTCCATTAATGTAATGTAATAAAAATGAGTTATAAGGTCAATGTAGAGTTAACTTCATTAAAATTGAGAGTTTCAGAATGTGCGTTAATTTTTTTGCGCAGTGTGTAGTGTTAAAATTTCTTGACCATTAGTCGCTGTCTTCCATAACCTAGTTAATTAAATAACTATTTCCGCCGACCTCAAAATAAAGGTGCTTTTAATGTGTACGAAATTGAGCATTAATGACCCATTTTAATGCTCAATTTTTTAGCCATTTTAATGTGCAATCCTCATGGCACCGTACACAAACTATTCAGAAGCACTACGAGAAATGTCAAAACTCTACTGGAACATAGAAACATAGAAATTCCATAACGTCAAATGTATGTTTTATGCGAATTGAGAATGTATTTAATCAAGAATTTATACACTATTCAAGTTGAGATCGTCGGAAAAATCTTGTAATAAACTCGGTTATTAATCGAGCGACTAATGGTCTCGAACTATTAACGCGTTCGCTCCGCTCACGCATTAAAATATCTTGACCATTAGTCGCTGTCTTTAATAACCTAGTTTATTAAATAACTATTTCAATGTTATTCGAATTTCCATAATAGTTCAATAACTTCCAAATTCACTTCAACAAAACTTTCCTTCCTCCAAACTCTTTTTTCACGAATGCACGTCTCCGAACAAGACGTTACATCGCCCATAATTTTTATTCCAAACATGCTCGCACTCAGATTCGAACCTCGAATTATAAATCGCACATAATTACAGCTTATCGGTTCCATTGATGCGACGTCATAGAAATATATCGATATCAAACGGGAAATATTAGGCTGTGAAGATATAATTAAGTTCCAGTGCAAGTTGATACATCTCTCAACTTTATACGATTTCGATGTTCCGTTTTTCAGACGAGCATTAATCAAGTAAGCGTGTCCTTCGGGCCGCCTTTCACGCTATAAATGAATGAATGAAGAAGTCGGTCCATTCTGAAGTTACCGTGCAAATCGGTTGTTAAGCGAAGTTTGGACCTCCTCTTCGTCCTTTGCGCCTTTAGAAGTAGTGAATTTGTTATTTCAGACAGGAAATATTTGAGTTTTTGATTAAGGCAGTTTTGTTTTGATTCCGATATTCATTCGATTTCCTATTAGAGCAAGAGCCCGTGAACCCCAGACCTTCGTTATTTTATAAAAGCTGAAAACTTGTCTACACAATATGCTCCCAACACAGGTAAGAACGGTGGACCATTATGAAGTTTGGGTTACCCTGGCTTTGGCAGATAAACGGTATTAAAAGGGTGTAAAATACTGATCTGAATTCGTCAAATAATAAAGTGTGATTTTTTGGTATTACCTCCAGAATATCATAAAAAATCACCTCATTAATTGCTAGACACTTAATATCGTGGCAACCCCTAGGCAGACACCCTTAATGTTCATTAAGATATATGTAATTCTACTTAATTATGTTATAGTATGAAAGTTGATTTTTATATATAATACTTGGGTAATAATTAGATAATGTTTCCTCATTAGCCAGACATTTGAATAGTTCCAACCCTTCGCCAGACAAGCATGTGGATTAGCTGCAGGGCGAGCGCGAGAGAGTATATATGGTGGGTGCGAGTGAGACGGCATGATGATGATGCAAATAATTTTTTGGTGGTTATTAATAAAACGGAATAAAATTTTTAACAATTTAATTCAGTTGTAGCATCGAATGTCTTTTCTTCAGATGTTGTTGAGATTCACTTAAATTATTAATAATATGAATCTGTACCAAAAAATTCATTTGCATAAGTCATTATAATCATGCCGTCTCACTCGTACCCACTCATATATACTGTCTCGCGCTCGCACCGGCAGCTAAACTACATGCTTGTCTGGCAAAGGGTTTGAAACTGTCAAAAATGTCTGGCTAATGAGGAAACATTATCTAATTATTATCCAAGTGTTATATATAAAATCAGCTTTTATACTATAACGTAGGTAGAATTACATATAATTTAAAGAACATCAAGGGTGTCTGGCAAGGGTTGCCACGATACTGACTGTCAATTAATGACGTGATCTTTTATGATATTCTGAAGGTAATACCAAAGCCAGGGTAACCAAACTTCATAATGGTCCATCGTTCTTACCTGTGTTGGGAGCATGCGTAGACAAGTTTTCAGCTTTTAAAAATAACGAAGGTCTGTGGTTCACGGGCTCTTGGACTATATTTAACTATGTGGCAGATAATTCCTCAATATGTGGGATCTGTATTCTGTGGAGTTCCTCGAATATGTAACAGAACATGGAGAACCAAAATGATTCAATAGACCTTCTGTCCAGAGAGATATTTCACTCTTATATTGAAGAGAATTTTTCAGTTAAAGTGACTATATATCAAATTACTGTCGATCGTGGTTCAGAGCTCTAAAACACATTTCGTCAAAAGTTTTTCCCTACCCTATAAACGTAACGTGACATTTTTTGTGTGTGCAATATCACTAACTTGTAATTCAAAATTTAAAACGAAATGCCAGAAAAATGTTTCTTGTTTGGTAGAATACATGTGTCGGTATATAGGTATTGAAAAAAGTTTTATATCTGTAAAAAAAGTCTGCTTATTGGAATTTATCGGCTTATTCTTCAATCAAGTCCAGTGACTTTCGAATTAAAATATTTTGGTTGGCAGAACTGATTCAAAATCTCAATAATGACGAGTGGGTATTGTTGTAAGACAGATACATCAAACAATACTGTCAGATCAACATAAATGTTTCGAAGACTTCGACAAAATTGCGAATAAACTAATACATCTTGTTCATGATCATCGAAAGTAATTTACTCGGAAAATTAAGCTTATGTGGAATATTCTTTATTGATCAGAAAAAAAACTGGAGAAAAATTCGACTCACCTATACATTCTGATGTACAAAAACCTGTCCTTTCATTCTGAAACTTAATTTTATCTATAATTATGATATAAAATAAAATAATAAAGAAAGAAACAATTATTGGGATAATCATCATTTTTTGATTTAACAGGCAATAAAACTGCTCATCGAAGAAGTAATTCATTTTCATACAATTTGAAATTGGTTCGGTATATAAGATCTTGAAAATAAAAAAAATATATTTAATTGATTCGGGAGTAGAACTACTTTCGTTTTGAAAATACTCGATAAAAATATACTAGAATCATTATAGCTCAAGAATTATTCGATTGATTTACACCAAAAAATTTTTTCAGCCTCCCAAGTCTCCATTTAACCAGAAATAATCAATTTGGATTACATATAGCTCGTTCTCGTGAATGACGGAATAAATGGATTGTGATTATGGAATAATTATATACGTTTGAATTTTTTTTCTTATCTTCAGCAATAATATTTATACTCAGTTTTATGTTTGTGAATAGATTACTGTGAACAAAGGATTATGTTTTTTAAATAAATATCAGACCTAATACACCTCAATAAAATGATATAGAAAAATAAATTTAAATAAAAAAATTATCACAGATTCATTTGGTTTTGGAATGATTAATCAACTGGTGGATTACTTCATCATTCAACTTGATAGGTGCGAGAAAACTATATAGATAGTAGATTTTTGGTGAATTTGATTGTATCGATTCACCAAATTTGCTGGTTTCGGAGGAAATGAACTCTGAAATTTGTCGACCTGTGTAAGTTTTTGAGAGACATCGTACAATGACAAGATGAATCTGAATGTTGTGATCAGGAGTTTCGTAGCTATGCGTGTTCAGAAGAAGTGGTTGCTGGCCGAAATACATAAACATGCGGCCAATATCGTCAGGACAATCTCACGTCTGTTTGACCTGTATTAATTATTCTTATCGGTTGAGCACGAATCTCGTGTTCCAGTCCAGTAGCCGAAGCCATCGAACAGCACGTTACCAAACCAGAATCTCAACGAAAAAAGACAAGAGGTGATATTGGCAGTTCGAAATATGCATCCAGTCAAAGAAGTACGAAATCGATCATTCGAGAATCCTGCTTAATTTTTTTTTGGTTGGCAGAACTGTACTGGGTTATACATTATAATGGGATTCTTTTTTTTAACTTTGTTACATACAGAGATGCAAAAAAATTAAATTTATTCTGTTGAAACACTTTATGAGTAAGGTAAGGTTTCATGATAGCGAGCCTTACACAAACTGAGAAAAGAATTCTGTGAAGTTTATGTCACAGTATTTTGAATGATGAGTAGAAATAAGGAAATATTGCTTGATTACACAATGAGATGTTGAAATGAAAAAAAAAGAAAAACCAAGAAGAAGAGTTTCACGAAATGTATCGAATAAAATACAAATGCAAGAAGGCATGTAGTAAGTTATGAAATAGGGATGATAAATTTAAAAAAATATAACTTATTCAGTCAGATACAAATTGTATGATCTGTATATAGCAGAGCATTTTAGAGCGGTAACCTGCGATATCAAAAACTATTCAACCCTTTTTCACTGTAGGTGAAGGGTTTTCCAATAAAAGGTGTTATTCTGATATTCAGAGAAAAATGCCATTTTTCAATATAAATGATGGGATGTTTATTCCATTATAAAGAAGAAGCTATGCCGTTAATAGTGGAAAATAACATCAGGCAAATGACTACCACGATCACGCTTGCAGCACAATATCCTATTAATGAAATTTTCCATAACCAAATCGCAAAGTGGCTGCCCTATGTCCTCGATAGCCTCACGAATTCCATCTTTGAGGACTTGAATCGACGCTGGGCTATTGGCGTAAACCATCTCTTTCACGTGGCCCCAAAGGAAGAAGTCGCAAGGTGTTAAATTACACGATCTCGGTGGCCAATTGTGATCACCTCTTCGAGAGATAACACTGTCCGGAAACACTTCCCGCAAAATATCAATGGTTTCGTTGCTTGTGTGTTAACTGAACGATATAAGCCTTAATGACGTTTGTGGAATGCCTTATTCCAAAGAACGACGAGGAATGGACAAACCTGGGTTGTCTTCAATACTTTCGGCTATAGCAGCAATATTCTTGGCTGTTCTAAAGCGACGCGCACGGGTTTTATTCACATCACTAACTTGTCCCAACAGCTCGAATTTTTCCACCAATTTCGTTATTGCGGTCCGACAAGGTGCTTCACGTCGACCCAAAAATGTTCGAGTTTTACGAACCGTCTCTGCCAAATTTTCTCGATTTTTAAGGTGAATTTCAATAAATTCGATGCGTTCTTGAAGCGTGTATCGTTCCATTTTTATTGATGGCGTAGTTTCTACTTGTCCAATGTCAAAAATTACTTGAAAAGTTACATCTACCGAAATAGCGGGCTATTCAAAATAAAACCTCTTATTTGAAAACCCTTCCTAATCCCTATTGGTAAACCTGTATTTGGCTTGATCTCTGCCTTCTGTTATCGCTCAAACGAATAAATCACATGCCAGATCTCAATGTTCTTTCCAAAAACGTTCGAATTCCTTGAAAAACCTGGTATCCTCAGAACAGAATACCGTTCCTCATTTAAACATCATCTGTTATTAACTTTGCGGTATCTTTTTACTACACACACTTGTTCAGATACGATTGAACATTTAACCGAAAAGTGTGCATGCCTTCTGCATTCTCCGAAAACAAATGCGCTGTAAATATGTTGTCGGAAAATGTTTAGCGACGTTGCTCGTTGTTTTTCAAGATTAATTTGGGAGATTGCAGCCGAATTTCGAGTTGCGTTTGGCCAATCTCTGGGCCATTGTGTCGTAAGGATTCAGGGTTACATCGGTAATGAAATTGAAGCTGTAGGTAGCAAAGATGTTTGGAATTCTTGACTGGGAATACATAAATCGTCGAAAGTATTGGTCCCTCTTATCAACTCTTAATTTGCAGAATAACATGACAGTTTTTTTTGTGTGGAACAATCATTATTTTATCACTCAAATGAAAACAGAAACCAGCAAAAATGTTTTTTGTTCGGGAGAATTCAGGTGTATTTGAAGTTTATGAGTTTTAAGCCGTTAACAAAAGTTAAGTAATATTGAGAATATTCCGTGGGAAATGCCGAGACATTACATTTTTCTGACAACTTTGTCCAAACAGTAGTTTGTGTAATCTTCAAATATTCCACAGATTTCAGTAACACCCCGATTACACTCAGCTCACTTCCAAAAATGATGATAAAGCATTTTTCAGCAATCTTGAAGCTTCTTTCAGACGTCAGTTGTTAAACTGTTGGTCTTCTTGTTTTAAATTTGAGGAATGCTACCGTCTTTTGGTAATGGTTGAGACTTTCCTTCTAAAGGTCCTCAAAAATGACTTCGAAGGTTGTTATCCTTCGAGTAAAATCTTCGATATGATGAAATTCACTTGAAGATGTTACTCTGAGTCGACCAGGCACTGATCTTCGGGCAAATCATAAGCATCAATTACACTCAGCCCTTCCTTCTGCCTCTCGCGTTGTCGGCAAAAACTCCCGAAATACTTCTGCGACAGTATCGAAGGCAGTGAGTGTTCACACTCTGTTGCAACATTTCCCTCGCGACCAAGTGTCGGCAATGACGAACAAAGGAATTCCACAGCAACCTAGTTAAATTTAATCACTTACAGCTGTTCACGCTGCCGGTCCTTCCATACGAAAAAGCGCCAATTCAGGAAGCGTAGAGCAGCACGAGTGGCAATGGAAGGCAGCAGTGAAGTTTAGTTATTCCATTCTCGCGCTGCCCAATTCCCTGCTCCCTGCCGTGGAAGTGAGCTGAGTGTAATCGGGATGTAAGTGATTAAATTTAACTAGGTTGTTGTGGAATTTATTTGTCCGTCGTTGCCGACACTTGGTCGCGAGAGAAATGTTGCAACAAAGTGTGAATGCTCACTGCCTTCGATACTGTCGCAGAAGTATTTCGGGAATTATTTCCGACAACGCAATCACCAGAAGGAAGGGCTGAGTAATTGAGGCTAATGATTTGCCCGAAAACCATAGCCTGATCGACTCAGAGTAACATCTGCGAGTGAACTTCATTTTATCGCAGATTTTACTCGAAGGAAGCGAATAGGTGTTTTTAGTTGAGACTTTTTCAACTTTCATTATTTCGCGAGATTTACATCATATTCATAAACTCTGATGTTTTTTCTTGAAAAAAGATGCTCTTGTATAATAACGCCCAGATGCAGCATTTCTGAGAAAAAAAACTATTTTTATCATTTAACTTACTCTAAAGACTTAGTGAAAAGAGAGAAAATTTCAAATCTATTCTTTCAGAAATGGTGCATCTGGCCGTTATTATACAAGAACATCTTTTTTCAAGAAAAAACATCAGAGTTTATGAATATGATGTAAATCTCGCGAAATAATGAAAGTTAAAAAAGTTTAAACTAAAAATACCTTTCGCCTCCCCCCAAATGATACGATTGTGCTTGACATGAAACAAATGCACTCAATCTAATCGATGCGTATTTTTGATATTAGCCAATGTCTAAACTTTCAGCACTTTATGTGACTCCGTTTTGCGAATATGTGGCAAAAAGTGTGGACAGGACGTCATCTTCAAAGGGCACTAGCTCCTTAACGAAGCAATTTTGCATTATATTATTTTGTTTCGAATCTGTCTAAATTACGATCTTTAATGTCCACTAGAAGTTTGTCGGTCTAATTACGGGACACCCTGTATAGACGGAAGTCTCAACCAGTACCAAAAGACGATCACATTCCTCAAATTTAAGGCAAAAAGACCAACAGGTTAACAACTGACGTCTTAAAAGGAGTTTCAAGATACAAGATGGCCGAAAAATGCTTTAGTTGTTCGAACTGTACTATAAAAACACAATTTCACCCTCTTGTAGTGAATTTCAACAATTTCACTGCACAGTTGAAGCTCGTATCGACCCATTTCTCAGTAATCGCGCAGTTTTTACTTGTCATATGTCAAAAATGACAGCTTTGAGAGTGACAGCTGCTCTGACAGGGGGATATTAAAAATAAAATCTCTGATTGATTCTAAAGTACATCAGTGTCCTACCTTAGTAGTAATTCCTTCTCATAGACACCATGGCAGATGATCATCTGTTCTTATCGGAAATAGATCAAAATTCTTGCTTCCATCACCATACTCTTGATTCCATCATCCTAATAGATCCTTTCAAGCGCCGCTTTATTATTTTCACTAATGAATCCATCATAACAGCTTTCTGAATATGGAAGTAGAATTGGCACCGCCATATTTAATACACACAGTGTATATCGAACGTTAATGTCCCTTTTAATTAAATTTTAAACGACGGTATATAAGTACCGGCGACTAGAGGATCATTCTGGATGCCAGGACACTCCCTGCCAGCTTTATAGAGAAGCTCGAATTAATTTTATGGGTTATAAATTTCTTGAGCGGAAATATAATAATAACGATAGACGTCTTCGTCATTTCTGATAGTGCCAGTAATCTTCAGGAGTAGCTGTTTAGAATTAAGTTTATCTTCGAGGTTTTGATGTGGATTACTTTTGATATGTATGAGAGAATTGACCTGCAGTTGAGAGAAGCATTAGAAGCACTGTAGAATTTTATATGGACTCGAATATTTCGTTCAACTCAAATGTAAACAAATATTCTGTCTATATCTATTTTAAGACCTATATGGTAAAATTCCACATTCCACATAGGGATAGAAAAACTCTGCCTTGCAACAGCCCCAGGTTCAAAAGGTACTTGAAAGGGTTTGAACGACCTAACGTAACAGGTCAGGGAGTGCATTGGTGAAAGTCGAATCGTTAACAAATTCTCAAACAAGAATCATCTTTCAAATCAGTGCATTCAAAAGTTAAGGTATCACTAACTCAATGCTGTGAGTTCTATAATATATATATATAATTAAAGTGATCATTGCATTAGGTGTTAATTAAATAGCTTTTAAGTGGAAAATGTTTAATTTCCATCACGCACCTAATCATCATCATATTTTGTCAACTGCAGAATATAAGCAAGTATATTGTCCTACAACATAGGACAATTGCAAATCTTCTATTTCAAGGATCTCTCAAGACGGATCGAAATAGTCAAGATATTTTTCATAATCCTTGAGCTAGGATAATTTTCATGGTCCTTCGAGCCACATAGTCGATATTTTTCAAGCACCACGCTAAGCTTGTGAAGTGTTTGCCAATCAGAGGTAGTCTTTGAGCTTCAATTTCTTGAGTGGTGATTCTATTCAAGAGATATTTTGGCGGATGTTTCATTGAGAGCTGTCATTTTCCAGAAATAGAAGAATAGAAGCTGGGTCTCACGAAATCCAAAACCATTGTCATCAATCTCTTCAAACTATAACCTATAACGTGGATTTATGCTATAACTTCTTGAGGGGTTTCCAATAAGAGGTGTTATTTTGATATTCAAAGAAAAATGCCATGTTTCAGTATAGATTTTCTTCAACACATTCGGCTACAGCAGCAATATTCTCGGCTGTTCTTGAGCGACGTGCACAGGTTTCATTCCTCATATCAATAACTTGTCCCAACAGCTCGAATTTTTCCACAAATTTCTTTATTGCGGTCCGACAAGGTGCTTCACGACGACCCAAAAATGGTCGAGTTTTACGAACCGTCTCTGCCAAATTTTCACCATTTTTATAGTGAATTTTAATAATTTCAATGAGTTCTTGAAGCTTGTATCGTTCCATTTTTATCAATGGTGTAGTTTCTACCTGTCAAATGTACCAAAAATGACAGCTTCATACGTGACATCTACCGAAATAGCGGTCTATTCAAAATAACACCTCTTATTGGAAAACCCTTTATTACCCCTAATCTACCTAAGCTATGGCAACCCAGTTCCACAGTTAAGCCTTGTTCGCACTACGCTAGTAGTTTAGTCGAGGAGCTAAAAATTTAGTCACTAAACGTGTGTGAACACCAAGAATTTAGTCGGGTAGATTAGTATGTAGTTTAGTCGAGTCGATCCATTTGGTTCTATTTTATCGGGCGAGTAGAGTACCCCACCACGCGATACTCTTCACTCGCTCACGGACTAGATAGGTCCGAACCGATCAGTTTATTCGAGTTCATTAGTAATATCATTTGCCGCGATGATGTCGTTTCGCTGGGCCGAAGAAATCACGTCAGAGTTCGTGCGTTGCGAGTTGTTCATCGTACAAAGCGCTTCTCACTTGTGAACTCAACTCGAACAAAGTGCGAACGATTGGAAGGAGAGTAGCTACTAAATTTCTAGCGGCTCGACTAAACTACTAGCGTAGTGCGAACAAGGCTTTAGTGATAGTTCTCACTTTTGCTTGGGTCATCTTAAGAAAAACTTTCAAATTTCATTAGATAACGAAGATCTGTCTATTGCACTTTCTTGGAGTACAACGTAATGAGAGTTTTGTGCAACCTACCATTAATCTTTCATATCCACAATAGGTACTTCGTTAATTTGGCATCTAATATTTAAATTGTCTAATAACTTAACTTAACCCGAATTTCTTATAGAAAATATTTGACCATCATATGTTCCCATCCCAATTAATCCAAGGTTGATCAACCAGACCATTAATCAAAGGTGACCCAGCACAGAATCGTGATTAGAAAGGAAATACTCTATGATATAATTAGTAATCCTTAATTTCTCTTTACAGGTAAGCCGTTATGCCCCAACACGAGCTACAGTGTGATGCGTAAGTAATTCCGTTGTAATTACATATAAGGTACATTTAATTGGAAATAGCAGACTAATGGGAATCTTATCATGTTAGCCAATTAACAAAAAGATCCATAATTGAATGGGCTATAAATCATTCTTCGCGCGCAGACCAGATCAGGAAGGTGATCAAAACATTGTCATGTGGAGTTATTTTCGTTTTAAAATAATGTCTCGACTGCTACCTTGCAGCTGTTAAATGTTTCCTTCGTATAGACGACATCAAGGAAAATAAAATAAAAAAGACGGACTGTTGAAATGGTTAGTATTCACCTCAACACACCGGGTATACGTTGAGATAGGTGAATAAATGAATGTTGCGGTCATCTGGAGATATGCTATTTGAGTTATCGATGGATATTGTTGTATAGAGAGAAATGTTTGTTTTATTCAGGAATTTTTTTAGATGAAGAGTCCTGTCTATCGAACGATGAAAGTTTAGGGACTGAGATATAAAGAATGTTTTTTATTCGAGGTATAGAACTTTAAGTTGGCATTACTGTTCAAGATGACTAACCTTTTAACAGCTGTCAAGTGAATTATTCCCAGTTTGGTTTGGCAACTCATCATGAATAGACTCACGCCTGAACAACGCTTGCAAATAGTGCAATTTTATTTCGAAAATAATGGTTCTGTGCGGAATACGTATATCGCGCACTAAGTACGTCCATTTTATCGTCGACAAAATCGTCCATCAGAGCAGCTAATTCGATTAACCATGGAACGTTTTCAAACCACGTTTACTCTTATTGATAACTCGAATCCCCAGAGACGTCGTACGGTACGTAGAGAAGAAGCTATTGCTACTGTAGAGCGTAGCATTGAGTAAGACCCGATTGAGGAATTGGATCTGTGTCCATCCACTTCATGGAAGATTTTGCGAAAGGATCTTGGTTTGCGTGCTTACAAAATCCAAATCGTGCAAGAATTGAAGCCAAACGACCATCAAGCAAGGCGTAGATTCGTCGAATAGGCCCAAAACGAGATTGCCGTTGTTCCCGATTTTCATAAGCGAATTTTGTTTAGCGATGAAGCGCACTTCTGGTTGAATGGCTACGTCAACAAACAAAACTGCCGCATTTGGAGTGAAGCTTATCCTCAAGTGTATGTCGAAACACCGTTACATCCAGAAAAACTGACTGTTTGGTGCGCTTTATGGGCTGGTGGAATCATTGGTCCGTACTTCTTCAAAAACGATGATGTCCAGAACGTTACAGTCAATGGTGATCGATATAGAGCCATGATTACTAACTTTTTCATTCCTGAATTGAACAACCATGATGTCCAGGAGCTGTGGTTCCAACAAGACGGCGCAACATGTCACACAGCTCGTGCCACAATCGATTTATTGAAAGACACGTTTGGTGACCGCCTTATTTCACGTTTTGGACCTGTGAATTGGCCTATAAGATCTTGTAATTTAACACCGCTAGACTTCTTTCTGTGGGGCTATGTAAAGGCATGCGGTTACGCCCATTTTTAGGCATATCGTTCCATTCTTCCTGAAGGGATATCCGAAATTCTTTGGCCAGAGGAACGATGATTAGTTTAATGATGTTTTCTACGTAGATGGTACCAGTTCTTGTTCGTTCAACGATAAAATAGGAGGGGTACGGCGACCGAAAATACTACCCTCCGCACAATATTAATTCTCCTTGAAGGAGAATAACTTCTCGGACGAAACTGAGTCGTTCTAATCTGCCTGGATGTCTCAAAACCCTTTTTCGTCGACTATCACTAGGTAAACCAAATCGTGATTCGTCCGATGAAGTACGTTACGCCATTCAGAGAAAATTCAATATTGGTGATGTTCAAGATACAATTGAAAAGAATCATAACTACGTAATTTTTTTGGATATCGACAAAAACCAAATCAATACCTCCCAAAAATTGCCATTTCGCATCACTGTTTTGAGAACAGGATAAATGAAGACATTTACCAGATATCGACCATTCGCTTTTTGGGTAATTGCAGATATACCCAGGCCATAAAAACATAATTACTTTGAACCATTGCTCCAATTTTTGATCGACCTCTACGTTGCCACTCAACCATTCGACGATTTAAAAACGCATCAATTAGCATCCAGTTCAAAAGCTATTAAGAGCCGCCTGAAGGAATACATAAAAAGCCGAATGTTGTTCTCGGTATATTTCAGCAATTATGTAAATTACTCAGGTGAAATGATATGAGATTAACGTTAAATTGACGTATTTTGTTCTGAGAAGTGGAAGATTGATGCTTCTTCGTTCTATGGTTGGAGATGACCAATGTTGGATTTCACAAGACTCCAATCGCGTTTATTAATGAAAGGTCATTATTTCTGTGCAGATTTCAGATCATTTTTGAAATCAACGATTTGATAGCTTGATGAGGCTTCTTGAATCCATTAATTATACTTTGAAGACCAAAAGTGTGGGATATGATTTTTTTCTCACATACATAGATTTCATGGTCTTTAAGGCCGGTTTACGTTGGTTGAGTAAATGGTAGTGTTCCTGTACCACGGAGTACGTACCTACTATTCCTCTACTTCTACTAGCATTGTGTAAACATATCGTACTAGTGACAGTAGAGTACTAAATAGCCTATTCGTTTTGAGATATTTCGTGCTCCTGAGTAACTCAAAAGCTCGAAATACGGCTTGCCATTGGTTGCGCACAAGCACTGGAACAGCTCAGGAGCTCGAAACTCTTCAAAACGAATACTATAAAAGATGCACGGTAAGATTACCCACTTCCACAATTTCACTCTACTCTACTGGTTGACTAAACCAATGTGAACAAACACCCGATTTAAGTAGATGATAGTACTTCTTCCTAGTCTCCTTTTGGGATTCGGCGAATTTTCTTCCCCGCAGAACCTACACTCGTCAGTGTCCGATAATCCCATCCACAACAGGTGCTTCCTGAGGCGACAGTGTCCTGTAAGAAAGCCATTGAGGAGGTGTAATTGTTTCTTACTGAGATCCTGATATCTTTTGGATCTTGCTGTTTCGAAGTTTCGAAGGAACTTAGTGGAATGATCCATCGCTGGGAGACTCCGCCAGAGTTTTTCCCTCTCGGCTTTCTCCTTCTCCAGACACTCCTTTTTATAGGTACATTTACATATACCACAGAAGGGTTCTGGGCCAATGAGTGACATTCGTGCGCCCTCTTTGGCAAGCGTATTGGCCTCTTCATTTCCTTTTATTCCTGAATGGCCGGGAACCCAAGAAGACCTTTTTTTTCTTGCCTACCTCATTGAGTTTGTTCCAGCACTCCCAGATCATTTTTGAGTCGATGACCTAGGAGCTCAGTGCTTCAATAGCAGCTTGACTATCTGAGTGTATGGCTGTATCGCACTTCTGATAGTTTCTTTCTAGATTCATATCTAGACATCTTTCAATAGCTAAGATTTCCGCTTGAAGGACGCTCATACAGGAACCTAGCGACAGTGCACACTTGGTACTAGAGGTTTTGGAACCATCTGCATACCATTTTACGGAATTTTCTTTGAGGTTTTAATCTGTGTATTTCCCTTCCCATTTCTCTCTTTTACTTAGCATTGTTCTGAGGTTTTTCTTAGTGGAGATGGGTGAGTAGAGTATAAAATTCCACATGTGCTATTTACTCTACTCTATTGTGTACTATCTTAAGTACTCTAGAGTCACAAGCACAATCTGATAACCTTTAGCTGGTAAGGAAATAGTAAGAACTCTACAACCAAACTCTAAAATTTACTCTACAAATATAAACCAAGCTTTTGAGATGACACACTTGACTTTCGATATTATCTTCATTTCGACAAGCGAGAAATTTCAGAAATGATTCATTGACTTTTGGTTCTTCTTCTGCATGCAATGGCGTCTTTTTGCATATCGCCCTCATTATGAACCTTTCGCAGACGCCGACTTGGCATATAATCGATCTTTCGGTTTTGCATATTAATCGAAATTGAGGCACGTTCTCCCATATCGAATCCTGTCGAGACAGACACAGGGATTTTCGAAGGCTCGCAGAGCGGGTCCTGGCCAAGGATCATTAATTCCAACACGTCTCGGAGGAGTTTATTTGTATGATATATTTTCAGCATGTCCGGAATGATATGCGCAAGAATTTGCGGCGCAATTAACGGCTGCAGCGGCTCACGAAACCGCCAATTCGTCCGGGCGTAATCGCGAGCGACTCAGGTGGATTTTCGATGCGATGTCGTATCTTATTTGCTTGATTTTTAATGAAGCGATCAGATTGGGTTTTTATTGCTCGTTGGGTATGAAAATATGGCGCAATTTGAGGCGATTATTATAAAAAATATTGGTAATGTGAAAGGTATGAATTTATGGAAATATGCGGCGTTTTATGGGAGCTCTCTCTGTCTTATTACCGCTGATATAACGTGATGTGAATCGATATGTGAATATGAGGATAATACTCAATTTTAACTCTTCATATAAGGTTTGAAGATTTTTGGTATAATCAATCTAAATAGTTATTTTATCAACTAGTTATTTGATGACAGTGGTTAAGGTAAAGGTATTTCAAAGCGTGAGCGTTAATTGTTCTAAACCATTATTCGCTAGATTGATACAAAATCTACTGATGGGTGACTAATGGGGTAAACGGTGATTGACATAAAGGCTGTTTCCTTTAATTTTTTGATTTTCAGTTTTCTTATCAATGTTATTGACGCATAACCCCATCTTATCCTAAAGTTCTCCTTCAGAGCATATAAGATCAACTTTGGCTTATTATACACTCACTGACAATATAATCGATCCACTCAAAAAATTTATGAAGTTTGTTATTCATGAATATGTTATTTCTAGTCCGATTCGAATGATTTTTTTTTTCAATTGTAGGTATGTTCAACCTCAATCAATCACCAGTTTTGAATTTCAAGAAAACTCGGCGTACGTCATTTTATACAGGGTGAAACAAAATCTGTTTTTTACCCAATTTCAGAACCACCCTGGTGGGTTCCAGTTGTTCCACCGTGTGATTTCTTATTTCATCATCAAGACACATCTTCTCTCGACAATTTAATTCTGCATTCATAACAATAGCAGCAATAGCTCAACTCTGTTGAAGATACAGGGTTTTCAGAGCAACATTAAACTCCACAATTTCGCTATGGCCATGAAAGAACTTTCACAGATTCAATCTTAAATTCGAACGTTATGATAATAACTGAAAACTTAGTGAAAAAATAAAACAAAAGAAGTTTTAGCGCGACAAATTGTTCGGTATGCAGACGATTTCATGGTAATGCTTTATAATGCCCGACCGTATCAACCCAATACCTTACTAGAACACAAGGCCATGAAAAAGAATGACAGCGGTAGGGGGGTGAAGTGTTTGAGTAGTCAATCATTTGTAGGTGACAGTTGATGTCTGTTCACGTTTTGCCAAAATTGTGGGTGTTTTTCAGAGTTTATTGCTCAAAATTCTATTTGTTCTGGTGTTACAGCAGTTCTTAACAGGTAAGGAAAAAGCCTTTTTATATTTTTCGACTAGTTTATTCGTTTTACTTCTAGTTCATAAAAGTTTTGCTTTTCATGTTAGAGGTTATTTCGATTTTAGTTTGGGTTCGTTTTATGCTAATCTCGCTTTTTTTCCAGCTGAAATGCCATTTCATTGCTCTGTTCCCAAATGCAAGGGGCAATTATACAGGAGTGCCATAAGTAGCAGTCTTTAGGTTTCCCAAAGACAAGCAACTTAAAAGAACTTGGTTTAACGAAATTGAAAGGGAAGATTTCGTTCCCAGTAGGAGCAGTAAGGTATTAATTATTGCAAATTCAACTGTTTTGCCTGAAACTAAAAAGTTACTTATTATTTCTAGGTTTGCGAACTACATTTCCAAACAGAATTTATAGAAAGATCTACAAGTTACACACATGAAGTTACAGGTCATAAAGTCGAAATTCCATTGAAGTTTCCTACTTTAAAAATGAGTTGAAAAATTGTTATTAATCAGCTGTCCTTCTATTTATCTTTTACCATTCATTTTAGGAGCGATACTTGCCAGGTTGTCGTCCTACCTAAGCAGATCAGATGTTCATACCAGAGTATCTCCCCAATCCAAGCAATCTAAAGTGGAATGTCGAGATCTTGAGAAAGCCATTGGCATCAAATTCTGTTCAGAATATGATTCAGCCGTGTCATTTGCAACTTCAGCTGAGGCTTTTACAAAAGTGTTTGCTCGAAAAGGTTGGATAAAAGACAAAGAAGAAAAAAAACCTGTGTTTTGTTTATTTGGACTAGTCATCAGAAATTCCATTTGTTAAAATAAAAGTGTATGTGTCTGAAGACTTAGCGTTATTGTACTTTTTAATAATATTAAGGGAAAAAACTGGAATGTGATGATGGGGACTCAATATTGCCAGTTATACTGGGAAAAACACTATTTTCACTATCCACTTCATTTCTTTTTCCTCAATAAATATCGAAAATAACCACGAAATCAGTACTTGTGTTAACAACGATCCTACCTACTCAGAAAAACATAATTTTCGTTTTCTGTTAGGAAATGAAATCTAAATTGATCAATAATTTTGTGGAAATGACATTGCGTAAAAAAATACGGAATGGACTACCCATGGTGACGTCACTCATTCTGTTTCATGGCCTTGTGTTTTAGTAAGGTAGTGATCAACCGCATGTGGATTGCTAGGGAGTATAGCAGAGGTTGATATCGCAGCATTTTACTGGTCTGCTCTAAGACCAGATTTGAACCCAATTGTGCATGTTTGGATGCTTTAGGGACGAAAATTCGAACTCGCGTACTAACTCCTGAAAATTTGTAGCAGTTCGGTGATTCTCTAATTGATTCAAAACCTTAATGAGGACATGCCGATACGAATTACACCTGTTATCTGCTTCTGGGCGGAAAACACGTTATGTTTGTACATTGTTTTCAGTTTGTTTTCATTAGGTCAGAATTTTAGCTTGAATTTGTTGAAGTACAGTTGTAGCCTTTGCGAAATTTAATGTTTTACTGAAAACCCTGTATCTTCAACAGAAATTGAGCTATTGGTATGAATGAAGAATTGAATTGTCAAGAGAAGATGTCTTGATGATGAAAAAAGAAATCACACGGTGGAACAACTGGAACACACCAGCGGTGGGTAAAAAACATATTTAGTTTCACCCTGAATAAAATGACGTACGAACATACCTACAAATGGAAAAAAAATCATTTGAATCGGACATGAAATGACATATTTATGAATTAACAATCTTCATTAATCGATTATTTTGCCGGTCAGTGTAGTTTCACAATGATAAGCTAATTTTCCATTTTCTTAATACGATATTTTGAGAGCATGTACTTTCTTAAATCTAGGATCCACCATACCTAATGGTAGTTTATATATACAATTTTTGGTTAAGCACATTAATCGAATAGACTCGTCACTTCGTTTTTGCTTCGACCTGTTCACCGATTTCGAAATTTCTCGATGCAAAGCGAATGTCAGAGCAGAGTTATCAGATCAGGCAAGGACGTCGACAGCCATGCTGCATTCGTAGCCCACCATTTACTCACGAATCCAGCGATCACTTTCTACAACCAAGAGGAGAAATAAATCAAAATCGAAGCTGATGGAGAATGCTTATATGGCCACATTCATAAACCGGTGATTTCACAATGATCATACCACAGTTCTACCTTCTGCGAGAAGGCGATTGGTGAACAAATACTTGAATTGTAATTGGCTGATCGGCATTCTAATGTGGTTACCCTTCGTGGTGTTCTAGATTCGAGCTTTTTTACGGATAATCAAGAACGTATTTCGTTCGATGAATGAACGGTTTCATACGATCAATCAGTAAATCTGAAGTGGTCTTTTGGTTTCGTCATGATACCGTTAATTATCGAGTAGCTATATGTAGAAAAAAAATTTGAACTATTCTCTTATTGCACGAAATTACGATTCCATATGTGTTTTTATGCAACATATTGCCGAATGGAGAAGTGTTAATTGTTCATTTGAAATGAATGTAATGAGCGTATCGATGATGCGATAATTAAGATTAATTGCTGTACTTTCATAATCCTTTGATCTGAATCGAGAAAAAAGTCTTGAGGTGAAATCAAAAGCTTTGCGCCACGGTCTATCGTAAAGACGAACAATTCCGAAATTGAAGAAACTATTTCAAGACTTGAAATTTTCAGGATAGTTTTAAATTTTGAAAAGAATAGTTGGATTCTTGAATGAATAGAATGAGACTGACAGTTCAAAGAACAATGAAATATGTGTACCTAATCGTTTTTTAGCGCTCGTTTTACTTAAACGAGTGTAATATCGTTTTGCCCAAATGTCTGTTATTTCCGAATTTTGAGACGAAAATGGTCGCAAACGATAGGGTTCGACTCCCTGATGACGAATCCGTGAACTAGCGCACAGAAGCCATGGACCTATAATACTAACTGAACGTCGAACTTCCAAACTGTCACGTAGAAAAAAGTGAGGCAAGGGCAACCATTTGCAGTTTGGGATGAACTCGAGTATTTTGATGTTCTTTGCCATCTGTGCTCGAATTTTTTTCGTTGAAAAATTGACACTTTCAAGTAAAACCCAAACTGCAAATGGCCGCCGTTTGCCTCAAAATTTTTGACAGGTTCGCCATCTAGTTAGTATTATAAATCTATGACAGAAGCATCTGCTCAGGGCTTTCTTGAATTTTTTCAATATGAATCAGCGCGTAAAAACTTCTGGTGTTTATGTACAGTAGTAACTGATTTGGTTATTGTCAAAGACAAATCTTAGGTATTGAATGTGTTGTTTCACATCGCAAATAGCAAGTTTGTAAAGGCATTGAACGGAATCTCCCAGGGATGGATCATTCCACTAAGTTTCTTCGGAACTTTGAAACAGCAAGATCCAAAAGATATCTGGATCTCAGTAAGAAACAATTACACCTCCTCACTGGCTTTCTTACACAACACTGTCGCTTCAGGAAGCACCTGTTGAGGATGGGATTATCGGACCCTGACAAGTGTAGGTCCTGTGGGGAGGAGGAAGAAACCCCATTCACCTAGTCACGGAATGCTTCGGCACTGCGAGCCTAAGTGGAGAATGACTTGGGCCAAAATCTTTTGAGAGTGAGGAACTAGCCTTGCTAAAGCCTTCACAGATATTGGATTTCATCATATCTCTGGAACTGGAAGGATGTGGTTAGAATAGCTAGGTAATACTTGAGGTCGTGAACTGTTACTCCTCTTTAAACTATCAAAGTCATTGGAACAAAATCGTCATCGACATAAAATGAAAAAGCTCCAGAAGGGTAGTATGATACACTAAAGACCTCAGTTGTCAAAATGCAGGAAGGCAAGTATCACGATAATATCTGAGATCAAGTCCAAATAGCTATCGACTTCGTGCCAAAGTGCTCATCTTCTTAGGATGACATTGTTTGCGCGCGTATATCGTCAAAGTGCGAAATGACTTTCAATTCCGCGGAATGAATTCATTCGCGATCTTCTGTTATGCGCCGTGCGCGCCAAATGAAATGTCCTCTAAACAGGTCTTCAAACGTGCCTGTCTCTGCGGAAGCCACGCCGAATATGGCATTCGCTTCTTTGACGGGATGCTGCCTTCCTGCTAAGACCAATACTTTATAGGATTCGTTAGAAAGATCGATGTTTGCAATTTTATTTTCTCAGATGAAAATTTCAAATCTACTCTTCGGTAAAAGTGCGCTTACATTCAATATTCAATCGAAATATTTACAATACGCGCTATGGGAATTCTCTGGAATATCTACTAAAGAAAAGTCCAGGGACTCTGGGAAATGATTACTCGAGTCCAAAAACTACTATAATATGAAGCACAAACTAGATGTTACTTTCACAAATTCCATAGATCTCATAACTTTATAATTAGGGGTTGAAAATAACAACCCCTATGATTTACCTTCAAAAATTGTTTTCGTGGGATAGAATTCGAAAAATAAAATTATCTTATGGTTCTCCATTCAATTATTGAGAAAAAAGGTCTCCTGCAAAATTTCGATACACTCGATACTTTTCTCGGAAAAAATTAAAACTTACAAGCAGTTATGATCACTGTTCATTCCATTTCATCTTATAAGTGTTCCATAGAATTAATATAAGATAGTATGTCTATGATAGGAAATGAAGATGTTCTATAAATCTTTCTGAAGGTTTAATTACTAATTTCCGAAAGAAAATTATATCCGTAATATTTTAATTTCACAAATAAAACTTTCTTTCGATTAATCAGCATAATTGACAAAACCCATTTTGTTCATGAATAATATCTTAGAATATTCATTCTATGGAACATACGATGAAATGGAATGAATGAACAGTGATCATAACTGCTTGTAAGTTTTTATTTCTTTCAAAAAAAAGTATCGACTGTATCGAAATTTTGCAAGAGACTTTTTTCTGCAGAATTGAATGGAAAACCATAAGATATTTTCATTTTTCGAAAATCTATGCCACGAAAACAATTGTTGAAGGAAAATCATAAGGGGTTGTTATTTTCAATAATAATAAACTTATTGGATCACAAAAAAAAGTGTGAGTAACATATCCTTAATGAATCATATTCATTATATTGTATAGTTTTCAAGTGTTTTCAAGTGTTTTCAAGGACTAAAAAAATTTAAAACTGTCAACTCGTCATCGCCTTCCAAAGGCTGTATCTTGGAAGGGAGGTCGATTTTGAAAAAAAATTATATGAACTACCCCTGCTTATTTTCATCGAGGAATCATCTCCCTAAGTCCCTCGCATTTGTTTACAGATACCCTGTATATTTTGTCATCATTAGTTATCTAATTTTTTTCCTGTGCTCTTACTTATTTATTTGCTTATTTTATCACTTTTTTGACATCATTATATCTTCCAAAGTAACTCGACTCTTCTTGTATGTCTAAAAATATCATAACAGTATCTTTTCATGCAATGTATACTTTCAGACTGCCGTGAAAGCGATATTTCGCAATTTTCCCTGAATATAGTAATCTCACGACATGATCGTCGCTTAAATGAACCGATTAGAGCTCTTCACTAGAATCGAGCTGGCTATCAATGTCCCTAATTGACATCCGCCATGGATAATCACTATATTCATTATCTTCGTTGAAACGAAAATCACTAATCGGAAATCAGCGAACTTTTGAATAATTCATGCAATATTCTGTGCTCTGATGGGTGGGATATCATCAATATCAATGATGATGAAATCGGAGTTGAAAGTTATGAAAATTGAAGATCTTCTTCGACATTTTAACAAGCTAGACCTAAATGACCAAGAAATGTCGTTGGGTAAATTGAAGGTGCCATTTTAATAGCTTGGTATTTTTGAGAACGCTCTGAAGTGGCATTTGTGCGTTTGTTAATATTGAGAACTTAACTCTACATTGACTTTATAACTTATTTTTTTGTTCTCTCGGGAAGGTTTTGAACGAAACAAGACACATTAATGGAAGAAAAATTCAGGATTTCACCGAACCTTATGTGATAGAAGAGAAATAAACAATTTTCAAAATACTGGAATGCTGATAAGTGATTTAATACTTGGTATTTCCACCCCTTGAGTTAATTACAGCTCGGCAACGACGGTTCATACTCAAAATGAGTGATCTTAAAAATGTTCTGATCTAATCCTTCCCAGATTTCTCTGAGTTGGATTCCTAAGTCAGTAAGAGTAGCTGGATGAATTTCTGAACTTCTCAGCCTTCTATTGAGGTTGTCCAAATCTGCTCAATCGGATTGAGATCAGGACTTCTTGCTGGCCATTTCATTCGAGAGACTTGAACCTCTTCAAGGTACTCCTGAACGATGCGCGCACGATTATCGTCCATAAAAATGAAATTTTCACAATGTATGGGGCAAATGGCACTAAATGCTCTTCAAGAATGCTCATTATATACCTGTCATCATTTATAGCTCCATTATCAACGACCCCTAGGTCTGTGCGAGCAGTCAAAGATATTCCATCCCATATACCATAAACGATCCTCCCCCGAAACCAGTGGTATTCAAAAAATTGCACTGAGCATATCTTTCATGTGGACGTCTGTATACAAGGGAACGTCGATCACAATGGTAGAGGCAGAATCTAGACTCATATGTGAAGAAAACTCTTTCCCAATCAGCCTCTTCCCAATGGATATGCTCTCTCGCAAAATCCAAACGCGACCTTCGATGGGCTGGGGTAAGAGCTGGGCCTCTTGCCGCGACATGAGGCCTTAAATCATATTCTCTGAGGCGATTTCTTATTGTCTGAGTGCTAATTTGCACCCCATGAGTTTGCTCAAGCTGATTTTGAATGCAAACCGTTGTCTCAACGAAGAAACTCTCAAGTAACGTTCTTGAAAGGCAGTTGTTACCCGTGGTCTACCCTGTCCTGGTCTTCGGACATTCATACCTGTCTCCCTGAATGGCTGCAACATTCTGGACACACTTGTATGGGAAACTCCAAACCTTTCTACAATTCTTGTGTATGTCCCCCCTTCTTCTCGCAAAACTACCGCTTGGGCACATTCCTCTTGGGTCAAATTGCGCGTTTCGCGTTGCATTGCGATCGAGTGTAGAAAATCAAACGAAAAAAAAACTATTTATCACTAGAATTTATATAGAACAACTGATTTCAGAATGGAGCCAATACATTCAAAATCTGATAATCTCATCTTTTTTTATTCCTGCTGGGAAAAAACATCTGTATTGAAGAAAACCTTGAAAGTGGATAACATATGCATGCATAATTCTGATAAAAATAATTATAATTTAGAACACCTTCAGTTGTAGAATAAAAGACCCCGCACCTTTCTTATGGGAATTGGCTCCCGGTGGATTTGGCTGAAAATTTGATATGATGCTGACTAATCCTTCTGATCAAATGTCTAAACAGTCACGAAGCTGAAAAATGCTTACTTCTAGGAGTTTTTAGCGATTTTTTGTATCCATTACGGCTCACGTATTACCGTTCACACAGAAATGTTTGAAAATATTTCGTAATTATTGAAAGCAGATTCTGTCAATTCGAAATATTTTCAAATATTTCTGTGTGAACGGTAATACGTAAGCCATAATGGATACAAAAATTCGCTAAAAACTCCTAGAAGTATGCATTTTTCAGCTTCGTGACTGTGGAGACATTTGATCAAAAGGATTAGTAGAACGTCATATCAAATTTTCAGCCAAATCCACCGGGAGCCAATTCCCATAAGAAATGTGCGGTGTCCTTTGAGATTTCCATAATGTGCGTTGATTTTTTTCGCAATGTATATAATATTTTACCATAGTTTCAATCTACTTTCAAATCCTTGCACTTTTTTCATTCCCGAAAGATAATTCAATGCATGTAAAAAACCAATGATATTCATCATCAATATGACATTGACATATGAACATCTTCCACAAATAAACGAAAGTAACAGCAACTACATACTAATTATAAACATCCTCCCACACAAATAAGCATCAGAAAAACTTATTTCTCATTGTTCGACCACAATTTATGGTAATTATAATCTTCTTATCTGCACAATCCGTCTTTCCATTCACATAAGTCTCACTTCTGGCACCGGAGTCCTTTATCTGCGAGATGGTGTCGATACCGCTTAGATATCAAGGACGGCATCCTTGTATGAAATGGCTTCAAGCAAGGAGGACAACAATAACACATGTTCTAGTTACAACATCTTACATACGAGCTCGTTTTCGTGATATATTAATTCGAGTTAGGAATTGTACAGATACAGAATGATTTTTTCGCTTTTTAATGTTTTTTTTATTGTCGGTCGGTAGAAATGACCAGTTGAGAGGAATTTCCATATTGAGATAGCTAGTTGACGGTTACTGGGTGTTTTTGTTGGTTAAGATGTTCAACAAGATGCAGCATCTACTATTCACTACTATAGATGAAAAATAAATTGATGGAAATGTTGAAGATATCGTTGATTTTGACGAAACATCTAAAGGGTTTTCCCATAAAAGGTGTTATTTTGAATAGCCCGCCGTTTCGGTTGATGTCACGTTTGAATTTGTCATATTTTGACATTTGACAAGTAGAAACTACGCCAATAGTGATGTTCTTTCGAACTGAACGAAGTGATTTATATAACTTCAATCAGAAAGATCAGTTGAAGCGATCGTTCTTTCGTTTTCAATCAGTTCCCCCTTCCACAACTCTAAAGTGATTGCAAGTGATTATTCTAATCGTGGAATAAGTTCCATCAGTTCAATCAGTACGAAAGAACACTACTATTGATAAAAATGGAACGATACACGCTTCAAGAACGCATTGAAGTTATTAAAATTCACTATAAAAATGGTGAAAATTTGGCAGAGACGGTTCGTGAAACTCGAACATTTTTGGGTCGTAGTAAAGCACCTTGTCAGACCGCAATAAAGAAATTGGTGGAAAAATTCGAGCTTCTTCCATGCTTCTTGTTTTTTTTTAATATTACTTATTTAAGTGTTTTTTTTCGATTTTTTTCGGAAAATTAGATGCCCTTATGATCTCACTTGCTACAATATTCAACCCATGGTAATAAGAACAATTTGACGTTTATTCGCTGACAGAATTAAAGAAATTTACGTCACACGTTCGTAGATAGATAGTGTTTTTTACGGAAGAATAGTCAAAATTCAAAGTTTTTTCCAAATCTGAATCGAGAATTTTGTTAATACGGTATACTATTTAAAAATAGACCAGATCCTAATGGAAAGCCTAACATAAGCACTCCTCTATACTAGAGAATATCTCCATTGCACTTTTTCGTGCGTTTATTCAAATCAAACTTCACCGCTGACAAATATTCCAAACTGATCATAAATCTCAAACGCTTCTTCTTCGATCTATCATTCACTCGACTGAATAATGATTCAGTCACGCTCTTTCTTCGATAGTACTGAATTAGCGGCATCGCACAAAAAGTCCTTCCAGATAACATCTGTAAAAGAAGCTAACGAATTTATGGTATGGTTGGTTCATTACACAGACATTCCCCAATCACTTCATGGTGAAAATCTTAATTGATACGCCCCAAAGAAGCCGACACTGTAGATAAGAATGCGGTATCAGGAGCGAGCAGTATAACTGTACCATGGGAGAATTTTTGAATATTAACAAGAAGCTAGTCAGACGTATGTTTTGGGATGACTTCATCCTAGAATTACTCAGGGACCATACCAAGTGACTTAGATTTGGCTTTCAAGGAATTGAAAGTGAAAAGACAGTATAATAAAGGGTTTTTCCAATAAGAATGTTATTTTGAATAGCCCGCTATTTCGGTAGATGTCACGTTTGAAACAAACTACGCCATCAATAAACATGGAACGATACACGCTTCAAGAACGCATTGAAATTATTAAAATTCACTATAAAAATGGTGAAAATTTGGTAGAGACGGTTCGTAAAACTCGAACATTTTTGGGTCGTCGTGAAGCACCTTGTCGGATTGCGAAATAGAAATTGGTGGAAAAATTCGAGCTGTTGGGACAAGTTAGTCATGTGAAGAATAAAACCCGTGCACATCGCTGAAGAACAGCCGAGAATATTGCTGCTGTAGCCAAAAGTGTTGAAGAAAACCCAGTTTGTCCATTCCGCCTCGTTCTTTGGCATTAGGCATTCCACAAACGTTATTACAACCGTATTTTGCATTTGGGTATTAAGGCTTATAAAGTTCAGTGCTATGCTAAGTGCCACAAGCAACGAAACCATTGATCTTTTGAGAGAAAAGTTTCCGGACCATGTTATCCCTCGATAAGTTGATCACAATTGGCCACCGAGATCTTGTGATTTAACACCTTGCGGCTTCTTCCCTTAGAGCCACGTGAAAGTAAGGTCTACGCCAATAGCCACTTTGCGATTTGGTTATGGAAAATTTCATTAAAAGGATATGGTCCTGTGAGCGTGGTCGTGGTGATCATTTGCCTGATGTTATTTTCCACTATTAACGGCATAGCATGAAATGAAATTAACATCCGATCATTTATATTGAAAAATGGTATTTTTCTTTGAATATCAAAATAACACCTCTTCTTGGAAAACCCTTTATGTATTAATTGGACCACCACTGTCAAGTTGTGTAGCGGGTAAACTCTAAAAAACTGTTGATAGCAGCTGCCATACAGTTTTCCATCTACTGATTGTAATTCAAAATTTCGCTTTTCTGTCGTTTTTAAACTTCAAAATGGGATAAAAATATTGATTTCAAATTTGAACCAGAGAGACCATGTTAATCTTTTCCGATCAACCAAACCAAACAGACCCATTCCCAATACACAAACTTCTCACACTCAACTCACCACACCCTACGTAACAAAACATTCATTATTTTTTTTTTAACGGAAACTCGTGACTGTCAATTACAGGGAGTTTTATCTGGTATGTAGTTGTTCCAATGTTGGAGAAATATTCAAATTGATGAAGTCGTGCAACTGTCACCCAGCCATCTCCTTTATGGGTTCTAGATCTCTAAATGGCACCAGTATTTTTTCCCAAGCGGAAGGTTTATATTTGTGTTATTGCGGTTTCTCACAAGCTATACACATTCTGCAAAGGTTCCGAGAATAGCGAATTCGCTTTTTATCTACGCGAGAACTGGACGAAGGAAATTGTTTATTGTTCAGTATTTGAGAAAACAGTCTGATTGCGGATTATTGACAGGCGTTCAGCATTCTTGAAACAACACGACGTATTCGAGGAATATGGTTGGATGTCCAATTCGAGCATGACGTGTTTTATGGGAAGCTTTGATATGGAGCTTCCTCTTTTGGTGATGGTGACGCTCCAGTGAAATTTATTTATTTATTTGATCATAAACGGACTTGCCATTTTACAGTTAACCCACATTATGGGAATCTCAAATTTATTCTACAACTGAAGGTGTTCTCAATGATAATTATTTTTATCAAAATTATGCATGCATATGTTATCCACTTCCAACGATTTTCTTCAATACAGATGTTTTTCCCAGCAGGAATAAAAAGAGATGAGATTATCAGATTTTGAACGTATTGGCTCTATTCTGAAATCAGTTGTTCTCGATCAATTCTAGTGATCAATAGTTTTTTCTTTCGTTTGATTTTCTACACTCGATCGCTGTGCAACGCGAAACACGCAATTTGACCCAAGAGGAATGTGCCCAAGCGGTAGTTTTGCGAGAAGACGGGTGGACCCTACACAAGAATTGCAGAAAGGTTTGGAGTTTACCATACAGGTGTGTTCAGAATGTTGCAGCGATTCAGGGAGACATGTATGAATGTCCGAAGACCAGGACAGGGTAGACCACGGGTAACAACTGCCATTCAAGAACTTTACTTCAGAGTTTCTTCGTTGAGACAACGGTTTGCAGCCGCTCGCCTCCTTCAAAACCAGCTTGAGCAAACTCATGGGGGAAAATTAGCACTCAGACAATAAGAAATCGCATCAGAGAATATGATTAAAGGCTTCATGTCCCGGCAAGAGACCCAGCTCTTACCCCAGCCCATCGAAGGGCGCGTTTGGATTTTGCGAAAGAGCATATGCATTGAGAAGAGGCTGATTGGAAAGAGTTCTCTTCACAGATCAGTTATTGTTTATTGTTCAGTATTTGAGAAAACCGTCTGATTGCGTATTATTGACAGGCGTTCAGCATTCTTGAAACAACACGACGTATTCGAGGAATATGGTTGGATGTCCAATTCGAGCATGACGTATTTTATGGGAAGCTTTGATATGGAGCTTCCTCTGTTGGTGATGGTGACGCTCCAGTGAAATTTATACGAGATTAAGAGTGTGAGTTTGAATCTGATGCTTTTGTGCAGCTATACATATTTTGTTGCCTTGATTTTCGGCAAATAAATAAGATTATCGTTAAATTTAGTAAAGAAGAGGCCCAATTACGGTACCCTGGGGCACTCCATACTCAACTTTTGTTGTGAAGCTTTGGACCCTGCTCTGCTCAACTCTACCTCCTGCTTTTTATCATTCAACAAATCTTCGAATAGTTCGTGAGCATGTCTCTGAATCCAAAGTAAGCAAACCGTGGTGGAAATAGTGTCAAAAACATTCGGTAAATCTACAGGGTTTTCCTTTTAAATTGGACTATAGGACGTTTTTGGGAGAACTAGTTAATATTTTGTTCTGAAATTTTAGGTGGTGCCTTGAAGATGAAGGAACTCTTGGCCTAAAATATTTTCAAGGCAACAGTGTTGCCACGTCTATACCAACGCATATTTACTTTCTCATTTCAAATGGAACTACCTATATTCCTATTTATGTATCGATTCAATACCAAATTAGCAGTATAACCTAGTAATAAAAATTTCTCTGCCATGCACTGTTGCCGAGTTATGCACAAATTCTTGAAATTTTTGACATCTTCATTGCCTGTTTGGAAATGCAATATCTCGATTATAATCAATGCGAACGGAACCAAACTCAGCATTCTTATAGTAGAGCATTTATGCATTCACTTGGTGCATTCAATATTTTGATACATCGTAAGGTTTTTCGAAGATTTTGCTCCGAAAATGTGGAACTTAAAATTGAAATATTTCGAGATTTTCAAATGGCAACCCCATAAATATTTTACAGCATTCGATTCGAAATAAAAAATGAATGGCAGTCTCTTCTTACACTAATTATTAATTTTGGATAGTTTTCGAATGAGATGACAAATACTGAAATTCTTCAGTATTTAATATAATAATAATAACAGATAATAGCTATAATTTTCTGAGGATCTTTGTTCCTTGCAGTTATTTTTTCCAAAAAATCATTGGAAATGATCAATGAAAGATAACGATAGATTCAGAAATTGAACAATACCGTACTCTTTTGGCCAGATAGTTATTTACCGGTATGTAAACAGTTCTAATCCTATTGTCCGTGGTATTATTCACTCCATCACTCTAGCAATATAGATATAATTTGTTAGATTACCCCATCTGGTCGGCGAGGAACAATTATCACAGATACCAACTGCTTCTAAAATTCTTGATGCCGCTAGAGTCCACTTATGACTAGTTCGATCTTCACCTATAACAATCTTATTCTTCATTATCACGATCTTAATAACGTTCAAGCATTTTTGTTAGCTCGTTTTGTACAGAAACGATGTCGTCAGGTATTTACAGAAGACTGGTTGCAAGTGCGATAGTCTGTATAAAAAGTTTTATAGGAATTGTATTCTGTACCTGATAACCTGATAAAGGGTTTTCCAATAAGAGGTGTTATTTTGATATTCAAAGAAAAATTCCCTTTTTCAATTTAAATGATCGGATGTTTATTTCATTATAAAGAAGAAGCTATGCCGTTAATAGTGGAAAACAACATCAGGCAAATGACCACCACGACCACGCTTAGAGGACCATATCCTTTTAATGAAATTTTCCATAACCAAATCGCAAAGTGGCTGCCCTATGTCCTCGATAGCCTCACGATTTCCATCTTGAAGGTCTTGAATCGACGCTGGGCTATTGGCGTAGACCTTCTTTCACGTGGCCCAAAGGAAGAAGTCGAAAGGTATTAAATCACAAGACCTCGGTGGCCCATTGTGATCACCCTTCGAGAGATAACACGGTCCGGAAACTTTTCCCGCAAACGATCAATGGTTTCGTTGCTTATGTGGCACGTAGCGTAGCACTGAACTTTATAAGCCTTAACACCAAAATTTGTTTGGAAAATACGGTGTAATGTACGTTTGTGGAATGCCTAATTCCAAAGAACGACGAGGAATGGACAAACCTGGGTTTTCTTCAACACTTTCGGCTACAGCAGCTATATTCTCGGCTGTTCTTGAGCGACGGGGACGGGTTTTATTCTTCACATAACGAACTTGTCCCAACAACTCGAATTTTTCCACAAATTTCTTTCTTGTGATCCTACAAGGTGCTTCACGACGACCCAAAAATGTTCGAGTTTTACGAACCGTCTCTGCCAAATTTTCACTATTTTATAGTGAATTTTAATAATTTCAATGCGTTCTTGAAGCGTGTATCGTTCCATTTTTATCAATGGCGTAGTTTCTACTTGTCAAATGTCAAAAAAACACAGCTTCAAACGTGACATCTACAGAAATAGCGAGCTATTCAAAATAACACCTGTAATTGGAAAACCCTTTATTATAGTAGAAAATCTCCTTTATCTATGTTCAATGTTTTATATATTTTTTCAAGAATATTAGGAGAAAAGAAATAAAATGAAAGAGAATTGCCACTTTCAAGAAAATGAAAGAAAAGGCCAAAGCAGTTTAAATGCTTATGCGCACTTGTTCATATAGGAGAAACGATCATTCAAATTTTATATCTTGTTAACTTTTTGTTCTCATCCCATTTCGTAGTCCTATTAGAACAAAGTGTTATAATTCATTTCTGTTCCTGTATAACCAAGAGAACAAGTTACGAGTACCTACCATCTACATACAGTTTGAGAAGCATAATGCTCCAGTTCACCTGAAGCAATTTTAATAACAATGCCATGAAGATTTATTAGCCAATTATAAATAATTACCGAAAAAGATCCCGAGCAATGCCCGAAGCTCGATACGCCGATACACGATTCATATGTATGTGCATTTAATATACAGGAACGCAGCCAAGACTATAATTAACTGAGTATCTGATTGTACTGATCGTGATTTACACAGACCTCTCACAGCGAATTTTTTCGTCCTCGAGAAATTCGGATTTTTGCGAATTTTCGATCATAATTGTCTGAAAAAAGCGACGAACACTTGATTTTATATCTCTAAAATAGTTATTCATAACTTATACTTGTGGGGAATCCACTGATATGCAGATATCAATTGAAATATAATCTGGGAGGATTCTGCATTTCTATTCATTTCTTTCAGAAAAAATAAGAAGAATTGGTCCCAAATTCAACACAAGAACTGTTTTCAAAACACAAAATGATTTGGGATCCATTCTTACCAGAACGAAACCAATGAATGAGACACAAAAATAAAAAAAATTGTGTTTACAATATTCCTGTATATAAGAAAATCTTATACAGGAGATACATCAAGACCTTTAGAGATAAGAAAACGGGAACATAAGAACAACGTCAAAATAGAGACATTACAAGATCACAAATCGCTGATCATGTATGTTCAAATAGCGGAGATCATATTATGATGAACTGGAACTAAGGCTCTGAAAAGGGGAGTATACCAGACAGCCATGCTGGGTCCAACCACAGACTCGAAAATTACAGAACAATTCGAATGAAATGAAATCTGTAATCGAATAAATGTTTATGCTTACCTGTCTAGTCTCCAACTTTATTGTTTTGGATAAAAAATCAATACTTTCTATTAACTATTCTTCAAAAAAAGCACGCAACTAACAATAGAGCACAATAACTGAGAAATCTGTAATTTTAGAGTCTATGGTTGGACCCAGTCAGCCTGTCTGGCATACCTATCTTTCTAGTGCTCTACTGGAACAACACAAAGATCCTAATAACGGAACCTTATAATTATAGAAGGAAAATTAAGGAATCCACATGTATTTTGTTAGATGAAGTAGATAATTTGGCCAATTGTTGGAATAGATCGTATTTGGATTGATTTATTGAAGAAAGAAATGACATCAGGAAATTTCAAAATTAAATAAATCAACATCTCTATGTGTTGACAACTTTCAATGTCAATTAGACTGCAAATAAAAAACACACAATTCCGAAGATTTTACAAGTTTGTCTGAAGAAGGTGTCTGATATAGACACCGAAACGTTACATTATCCTTTTCATTTATTTCCTTTTCAGTTTTACTGTTAGGCAACAATTTTTTCAAAACCAATTTGCTCTTGACAAATAAGTGCAAAGATTTTCGCAGGAGCACTTCATCTTAATTAAAAATTTTTTAATTATTTCTGTTTCAGAGACTGGGAGTGCAAACCTAAAAAGTCTTTTAGAAATGTACTGATATTGTTTCAGGAATTTTCGAATGAACAACTGATACATTCGAATTTTGTTTCTTCACAAAGGACCCCGCACATTTTGTATGAGAATTGGCTCCCGGTGGATTTGGCTGAAAATTTGATATGATGTTCTACTAATCCTTCTGATCAAATGTCTCTACAGTCACGAAGCTGAAAAATGCATACTTCTAGGAGTTTTTATCGATTTTTGTATCCATTATGCATATACTTTAACTATATATATATTGTATAGAATTATGTGCCATTATGGCTTACGTATTACCGTTCACACAGAAATGTTTGAGAATATTTCGTGATTATTGAAAGCAGATTCTGTCAATTCGAAAAATTTTCAAACATTTCTGTGTGAACGGTAATACGTAAGCCATAATGGATACAAAAAATCGCTAAAAACTCCTAGAAGTATGCATTTTTCAGCTTCGTGACTGTGGAGACATTTGATCAGAAGGATTAGTAGAACATCATATCAAATTTTCAGCCAAATCCACCGGGAGCCAATTCCCATACAAAATGTGCGGGGTCCTTTGTAACATGTCACATAGTTCCTTTCGTAGAACTGGTTTTAATCAGTTTTCAACATAGATACCTACAATTCGCTTCTTTTTCTTGTATGCCGATCTACGTTAGGATTTCAAGTGAATGCCGAGTTTCTTATCGTTGCACTGAAAGTGAGGACAAGTTTTTGAGCTTAATCTGAAAGCGATAAATAGCAATTGATTGATTTTATCGGCGAATTTCATAAAGAATGATCGAAACAGATATACGAGCTCGTATTGAAGGATTTTATTCTCTATGTTCACCATCAACGTAACAATAAACCAGGGAATGTATGTCAGTAAAAGTTTTTCCAACAAGAGCGCATTGCAAACGTAAAAAATAAATGTCCAATAAACATTATTCAGAAAAGTCAATTCAGATCTGAATGTAATCGGGAGATATAAATATTTCATGATCTTTGTTTTTCTGATTGGGATATTAAATTTTGATCATCCGACTGGTAAAGAAAAGACATCTTAAAAATCGATCGATGGTCTGAAGGAAAGAATTGTGCGAAATTTCGCGAAGGATTGGAATACTGCAAAAATTGTTTAGAAATAGTGTGGTAGGTATCTCGTTGAGTCGTTTACAGATATTTTTTCCGCCAATCGCAAGGAATTTTGACGTTGATATCTTTGGCAATAATTTTAATGAAACAGTGTTCACTGCCTCACTTCATCTCTTATCATCTTACTTTCGAGAACACCAGCAATTGAATTAATAATAAGTTTGACAATTCAAGCTTATATGTTTCCACTGTAACCCAAATAATTATATTGTGAAATCCAAAGCATCATTTGTGGATAATTTTTTTCGTAATTTTCCCGAAACTAATTTTTTTCAGTCGAATTTTGAAGAATTTGCGGGAAAATAGTATGTTAACCCCGTAGTAACAGCCACATTTCTGGACTGTGTTAGCAATCTCTACAATATCAGGCTTTACCTCGGTAAACTATTTATACAGGGTGTAACTAAATAAGTGTAAAATATTTAAGGAGGTGATTCCTCATCGAAAAAAAGATAGGATCTTTCATATAAAGGAACTTCATTGGAGCATCCCTTGTTAAGATACAGCCCCTCAAAGGGAGTACATAAAATTTGTATAACAATTTTTTTCACAAGCACCAAAAAAGTTACAATATTGAAATTAACCTGACGTTTCCTACTAGCAAAAAGACACTTATCCAGTTATTTATTTGGTTTACCCCATGGTTGTAAGGGTGGGAAACGCAACCCTAAAGTTTATTTCCAATGTAACGTTTTGTCTTATTATTTGTTTACCATTTAAAAATTTATTTCCGATAGCCTGTTTCATTCTAAACAAAAAAATGTCTCTAGAGTTTTTTGCCCAAAATAAACCAGTTCACAGTAAAAAATTATTTTACGAACAACTACAGAGATAGATCGTCATAAATGCGAAACTAATCTATCTAGTAGGACACTTTTAGCGATAGTGACAATTTTATTATTTTTTTTTGGCTAGTAGGAAACGTCAGGTTAATTTCAATATTGTAACTTTTTTGGTGCTTGTGAAAAAAATTGTTATACAAATTTTATGTACTCCTTTGAGGAGCTTTATCTCAACAAGGGATGCTCCAATGAAGTTTCTTTATATGAAAGATCCTATCTTTTTTCGATGAGGAATCACCTCCTTAAATATTTTACACTTATTTAGTTACACCCTGTATACTAATATAGTATTTCTGCCGAAGCCCTGAGTTCTTTTTGTTTTCGTTTAAAATTGTTGAGGGACATTCTCAAGATAACAAAATATCTCTTCAGAAAAAAATAATAATAAATACCTAAAATAATATTAACATAAAACATGAATATCGTTCAGTGACATGTGCGCTGAGAATTATCAGTTGTACAGAACTTTTTTCTGTTTCACTGAAATGGCGAATGGTCTTCCTACAGAACAGACTAAATTTTTGCGAAATGAGATACTTTTACGATACATCTGCCCAACCCCAAACGTGTGGACCTTGAATCAATAAATTAATAAACAAAATTAAAAGCGTACCCTACAAATGAAACGGAGTAAATTACATCGGTGGTGGATATGACACCGAACCTATGGACTGACCATATTTAGCAACTGCTCTCCTAATTGCCAGGAGTTTATCCATTTAGATTAGCATTTTCATCGATCGGTTCTTAATTGAAATTAAAATACCCGAACGCGGCCTGATAACTTTTTTCAGGATTATACTGCTCGTGAATAAACATTGTGAATAAACAGACTTAATCGAATTTAATAGATATCTTTTTACGGTGATATACGAACTAGTTCACGTATTTTGCACCGTCTGTAATGGCAACACCGTGTTTTGCATATATATTGAGTTTGAAATACTCCCAATCATTTTCGAACCTGAATATTATTATGTTATCTGGTATTTTAATCGTTTACAATCAATAAAATGTATCGATTTCGGTTCGTTGCTACCACAAATGTATCGTCCATTCACTTTTATGAGATTTGACGGTCTGCCAAGGAAGTTTGACATCTTTACTTTTAGAGGGGCTCAACTTTCAGATCAACGAAGAACATAGATAGGCTCCAAGCTCGAAATCAATGAAAGAATTTGGGGATCAGTTATAGCAAATTAATGTATTCTTTGTATTGAAATAGGACAGTTCAATATAAGCAAAACGCAGAGTCGTGCTCTCTTTAGGAACACTGAAATGGAATAGATATAACTTCGTCATATACTGAGATGAATAATGAATAAATGAACTCCCATTGAAATGTAGACTCGCGAAAACTAGCGCGAATATCTTGGAAATCATAAGAATAACCAAAGTAAGATTGATATTTATGAACCACATGGAGATTTTTTTAAATTGTTTGCCTCTGTTTACTTCTGACAGGGCCTATGTATGTTCTTATGTTCATCCCTGGAAGAGAGCGGTGACAGTTGAGTTGATTGTCACCATATTCGTTACAACTAATTATAATCCATTCGAATTGTGCTGCTAGCAGGGAAGTTTTGGAGTAGTTTTGATTACTTTCATTTTTTATGTTTTTGGAGTACTGAATCCGAATTTGAGGTTGCTGACAAAATTTCGTGATGGAAATAAGAAGAAATACAAAAAAAGAATAATAATCTCATCCTTGGTCAGTTTTTCGATTATTCCTCAATATCTCAGACAAAACGAAACCAATCGAAATGAAATGCTGCGGCCAAATGCAAAATGCTCATAATAAGCCTTATGCAAAATAGTGTGAACACAACTAAAACAATTTCACTCGAATCGGATATCTTGTTATGGAAATATAAAGATTCTTCTTTTCAATATTCCAATTGAAAACTATATACTGAATGTTCATGCAAAATTTTGAGAGGATCGCATCATCGGAACCAGAGAATTAAATTTTTCTTCATTTATTGAGTCATAGAAAATACCTCATTTTCAACTATAATTTGAGCCAGAACGGGTTGTCGCATAACAAGCTGTAGTAGTATACGATTTGTAGGAAATTTTATGTACTTTCATTTTGTATAGTCATTTTGAAATAAGTTTGTCACACGTTTTTTATCATTATTCCGAAATTAAATTCGATATTTAGAATGAAATACCACTATTTAAATCTATGGGAGATGATTACCCTTCAGTAGGGTCCTGTAGTGTTCTTAGGAGAACAGAAGATACGAAAATCATCACTTGGAACGCCAGACCTGGTTTAAAAAACACCCTCCTGGCCCAAAAACAAGAATTAGTATTTTGAATCTAAATATTGAAGGTATTTATTCGAATAGTTTTAAGTTTCAATTTTGTAATAATGGCGAGGCAGGGTTTTTTCTACTGAGGTTTTTCCCTGTGCTCTGGTATCATCCGACAGAATAGTAGGGTACCCCGTTTTGCACCAACCTCAGCTAGGGACTTTTTTGTTTCATGTATTGCATTTGTTAGCTCTCAATTCAAAAGAATCTATATATATGGAAAGTTTTCCACGAAAAGTTGATAGTTTCCGAGTAATAAGAAAAAAACTGACCAAGAATGATATTTTCATTTTTTTTCTATGTTTCGTCACGAAATTCTGTTAGCAAACCCCAAAAAACATAAAAATGTAGGATATCAAAACTACCCCAAAACTTTCCCGCTAGGGGTTCTTTTAAGCACAAATATACTGTACTTTCATCCTTCTTTCGAAATAGAATTAAAAACCAGGTTAATAATACGAAACTAAGAAATATTACTTACAATAAAATTCTAAATAATCTTAAAAATATAAATCAAAATACATAAAATCAATATAAAGCTTCGAGTCATCGATTGCTAGCACCTGGAATCGATGAAAACGTTGAATAAGCATCCTTATACAACGAGAGATCCTCTCTCATTCTCAGACTATACGGAACGTTACTCATTGTATTAGAATTCAGCAAATGCGACCCAGTCAAAATTTTCTTCATGATGCCCCTCTTTTTCAACTCCCACTGTCTCTTCCTAACATACTCGTGTAGCACTTTTTCAGCATTTGGTATCTTCAAATTGAAGTGTTTGACCAATCTCGACCAAATATAAGCTACATTTCTCCTATATAACCAGTACCTGGGTAGCAGAAGGCAAACGGTTCTTGGAGTGGCATCTGCTATGACAAACCTGTTCCTCATGTTCTCACCTAAATTGAAGCAACCTCCACCACTTATTGTGTAAATCTTGATGAAACTTGAATGGATGTTGTCTGGTAAACTTTTTACCATCTCCAGCTGGAAGTAGTCCATAGCAGGAGCTGGAGTTTCCCAAGGATACTCTTTGGTGTTGAACTCAACATCAAATCCTTGTGGTCCAAAGTCAGTACCTTCAGTTTTCTTCCGGAAGCAGTCGTTTTTAGGATCAGAAAATGGATCGTAGAGTTCATAATGATTCTTCTTCAGAAACTTATTCCAATGGGTGGTGAACATAAGGTGGTGTATTATGTTCACTTTTCCCTCCACAACGAAATAGGTATATTGAGAGTACCCTACATCATCTCCAAGTACCATTTCGTTATGTTCATATTCCTTGACTTTTGCCACCAGGCATACCTCGATTATTTCTTTCTGGTTGAAGGATTCGAAGTAAGGAAGCTGCTTGACATAGTTGGTTATGATATTGTAGTGGTGCATAACTGTTGCTCTTATTATAGCGTTGAAAGCTGCTTTTTCTATGATAAGGAACTCGGAGTGACTCAGTGTATACATGGAACGGTTCCTCGTTGTACCATGCAACATCGAAAACTCGCCGAAGGTGTACCCTGGAGAAGTGAAATGAATCGAATTAATATTATTATTAGAACTGGGGTCGTTATGGCTACGTTAGTCTTCTGGTAACTGTGATCATGTAGATCTTTAGTTCTCTACCCTACCCATTCAATGAAACCCAATGACATCGTCAATGGCGTTCATGAAATCGATGATCTCCTTAGGAGCATTGTCTGATACCTCTTGGGTTTCCACGTAAGTTTCCTCCCATATGAATTGTTCTTAGGTCATCTGCTATTGATAATTGCATACTGTGTTTTCAGCCTCTCATCCATAGAGACTGCAAATCGCATCTGCTGACTTCCCCTTACAGTACAAATGATATTTGTATCGATAGTGTCTCATCATTGAAAGAAGCTCAGCTAGTGATAACTTCAGGTGCTTTCTGGTACAGGCAAATGGAATCATCTCTAATTTTTTGGCCTTAGTGTGTCGAGGAGTGTTTCTTTAGAGGGTTATTCAACTCCCATTGCTGGACTGTTGCCTTATATTGGTCTTTTCTAAGCTGAGAAAGTCTCAGGTCTAGCAGATGTTAACCCCGATGTACTTTCTGCAATTTAATCGGCTTTTTCGTTGCCTTCAACACCACAATGCTCTGGCAGTCAAGGTAGAGTCATTTTGTGGCCCCTTGCCAGTTACTTTATGGTGTTACGGTACAGTGTCCTTCCAGGCGAATCAAATTAAAAAACCATAGACCCAATGAAAAAGTTTCCCAGTTGGATCTTTCGTAACTCAGATCTACTTCACCTAGATGCTTCAAAATTCATCCCTATACAAACCATTTATATTCATGCATCTACAGAGGACATCAATATGGTTCTTGTATAGGAAAGTTAAGAGATTAATTCTTTATTTATTAAAAAGCTACTGCTAGCTTTTGCAAGACATATTGATAGTTATGAATGATTATTTTGCGAAACAAACTGATTCGAAGAGCTCTGTCAAATTTCATAGCAGAAGAGCTGGGTACCAAAGAAACACTTCTAATATAAGTTGATAAGAACTTCCATAATCACTATCTATAGTGATTATGATCTATCATAATCATAAGGGTTTTCCAATAAGAGGTGTTATTTAGAATAGCCCGCTATTTCGGTAGAGTCACGTTTAAAGCTGTCATTTTTTGACATTTGAAAAGTAGCAACTACGCCATTTACAAAAAAAAACGATATACGCTTCAAGAACGTATTGAATTTATTAAAATTCATTACAAAAATGATGACAATTTGGCATAGACGGTTCGTAAAGCTCGAACATTTTTGGGTCGTCGTGAAGCACCTTGTCGGATCGTAATAAAGAAATTAGTGGAAAAATTCGAGCTGTTGGGACAAGTAAGTGATGTGAAGAAAAACCCGTGCACGTTGCTCAAGACCAGCCGAGAATATTGCTGCTGTAGCCGAAAGTGGAGCAACAGTGAATGGATTGCGCTATCGAGAGATGATTAATGATTGTTTATGGCCGAAATTGATTAGTATTGATCTGGACACCGTTTACTTTCAACAAAACGGCTCTACGTGCCACACAAGCAACGAAACCATTGATCTTTTGCGGGAAAAGTTTCCGGACCGTGTTATCTCTCGAAGAGGTGATTACAATTTTGGTCACCGAGATCTTGTGATTTAACACCTTGCGACTTCTTCCTTTGGGGCCACGTGAAATAGAAGGTCTACGCCAATAGCCCAGCGTCGATTCAAGACCTCAAAGATGTAATTCGAGAGGCTATCGAGGACATAGGGCAGCTACTTTGCGATTTGGTTATGAAAAATTTTATTAATAGGATATGGTCCCGTAGGCGTGGTCGTGATGGTCATTTGCCTTATGTTATTTTCCTTTATTAACGGCATAGCTTCCTCTTATAATGAAATAAAAATCCCATCATTTATATTGAAAAATGGCATTTTTCTTTGTATATCAAAATAACACCTCTTATTGGAAAACACTTTAATATTAGTGTTACCTTTAAAGTATAGTGAAACCTCCTTTTCCACCAAACCATCTACGCTATGTGCGTTCTTTCTGACACTTGCTTTTCCAGCTAGAATATAGTACCACCCTAAAGGTGGATCATCTTCTCTTATTATATATTTGCCAGGAGGGTAGTAAGCAAACTTAGCAACTGCAGCAAGCTGCCTTCTAGTTTCTTCTGGATACCTCTTGAAACATCTCATTCCACCTAAAACAACACTCAAATAACGCTGCTCTGCTTCTGTCCTATCTTCTCCTCGTTTGTGAGTAGAGCTTTCTGTTGTAACGTTACCAGGACTGTCTATTTCTTTCTGTTGGTGATTGCTCTTACATTCTTGAAAACCGAGGTGGTCAAAGCGTCAGTCTCAGCTTCGTCCAGCCAATAAGCGTTGAAGAAGGCTAAGCGAATGAGGGCTTTCATTTTTCTTCTATATCTACTACTTTTTTGAATATGAAATCTTCTTTTTGCTCTGCCATTAGAACTATTTTCAGAATTATTTTGAGGTGGAGTTCAATGACACAGATCGGTACATTTGTCAATGTCATAGTGTGGAGATTTAAAGTGACAATCTAAATTTAGGGGAGTATTAGGTTGTTCGCGTCGCAGTTCTCTGTTGTTCTGGGTACAGAGAGAACTTGGTTCCAGAACTCAGGGAACTCAAGCAAACTGTTCTGTGAAACGAACGGCTGGGAAACTGGAAACCACCGTTTGACATTTGGCGGACATCGGACATTTAAAACAACGATCAACGTCATTTTTCCATGTAAAATGTAAATAAAGCAAATCCACGAGGGATTTAGGTGATTTTCAAGTGTTGGAATTATTCCTTCTTGGATTGAAGAGCGTAAAAAAATAATTTATCAAATTATTGTTCAGATCATACTCATCGTGGAAAAATATCAATTTTGGCCATTCACCCCTGTCAACTGCAGAAGGAAGATATTCATGAATGTGGCTCATTTCAAAGATAAAATGTATCCTGCTCTATCAATTATTAAGAGGAAACGAAGAGTGATGCTGCAGTGAACCAATTACTTTTATAATATTTATCTTCAATATATGAAAAAAATGCTCATATTGGTTTCTTGATATGAAAGGCTTTGTGAATTTCATAATAAAATTGTTCAAACAATTCAGCATTCATGAAAATTACATAGTCTTAATTAGGTTTCTAATTTGAAGAAAGCTCCATTATCTAATACAAAAAATAATTTATTCAACAATACAGAGTTAGAAATATTTGTTTATGCTTTTTTCTATTGAATGAGGCGAGGATGTGAATTTCAGGTTACCTTTTACTCGCATCATATAAAAACAAAGAATATACTGCGAATTGAAAGAGCCTCCAGATAAGTTTTAGAACTAGTGATATAATTTCGAGGCATATATTTATAAAAACTTAAGTTATCACAACAATTTTGTCAATTAAAGAGTAGTCTTCATCTCTCTTCTTTACGAGTGAATTGGAAATGCATCCAATAATATCCTATATTTCTTTCCTATCAGTCAATTATCCTCTCTTCTGACACTGGCCTCTTTGCCTTTTCAGTTTCTTCTGCTCTCAATTGCTTCCCTGGTGCAAAAATTGAATAATGAAATATTATTTGATCACCCTCCTATGAAATGGTGTGCCTGTAAAAGATCTTCAATGTTTTCTTCACCTGATCAAAAATGTCTGGAAAATACTTAACTATACTTTGTTAATCCTTCTTTCCATACTTCTTGTCTAATGATCATTTTGTTCCTTTTTATATGTTTGACGAATAAATACCTATTATAAATATCATTCAATTCACTGCAGCAGCTCTCTTCATTTCCACAAAATGATCGATAATATCAGAATACATTTAATCTTCGGAATAAGCCACATTAGATAGATACATTTTCTTCTGCTGATATGTTTCTACATATCGTCCTCAGTGAATATAATCTCAACTCAACAAATAATTTGATGGATAAATCAACTCCAACACTTGAAAAACACCAACATCTATCGTGGAAACCAATTCAGAAATGTTTGTTTATTTACAACACTTGACGTTAGGTTAGATCACCTGTCACTCTGTCCGCTGTTCCTTCTACGGATCAGGAACAGTAGGAATAGTACCGAACAGTTCCGAACTGGAATGTTCCATGCGAAGCGAACGGGTGGGAACAAAAAGTACAGTTCCGAATAGTTCCGAACTGCGACGCGAACAAACCTATTGCGTCTTCAAAATGAAAATTGCTGTCAGTGCTTATCGAAGAACGAAATAAGGTTGCTGGCATAGATTATAGAGTATATACTATATAATCTTTGGTTGCTGGTTGCTTAGTAAGTAATTAAATACCTGCTCCAAAATATTTAAACTCTTCTAAGAAAAAAGTTATAGGTTGTGGATTATTTCGGATGTTACATTTCACTGTGACTTAATGATCGCAATGACGAGGCATTCTGTTCTGGTTCTGTTGAAACTATGGCCACAAAAATTCGTATAAGGCTTCTTATGAGTATCTTGCACATGGCAAAATTTCATTTCGAGCATAAAGATTGGGAAACAAAAACTTTTAAATGGCCATATTATATGGAACATATTGTATGATTTTTCTAGTTAACGAAGTTAATCTCGGCATTTAGGAGAACTGAACACACACTGAAAATTCAAGGTCTCTAGGAGAATCCTTCTGAGGGTTATCATGTTCACAGACAGACGGGCAGAATTGAATTTTCGACGGAGTTATCATCAGAGAGTCGAACATTATCGTATGATATAATTTTCGGCTCCAACCTTCAATATTGCAGACATTTGGGAAAAAATTTAAGAAAGGACCTGAGCAGGAGCTTTTGAGCGCTCTTGAAAACTTTCTTGAACATTCCTTATATCAATCTTGAATCACAAAATAAATTTCACTTGAATCGGATATCCTGTTATGGAAATATGGAGATTTTCTTTTCAATATTTCAATTGAATTTTCCATGGTTCTGTTATTATCTATTTATCTATCTATCTATCTATTACTATGGCCACAAAATTTTGCATGAACTTTCAGTGTATCGATTTATTTTATTCAAATTGGATATTTTTTATGGAAATATGATGTTTCTTTCTTCAATATTCCAATTGAATTTTCTCTGGTTCTGTTTACGCTATGGCCACAAAATTTCGCATGAGGCTTATTATGAGCATTTTGAATCGCCATATTTTATGGAACTACCTGTACGGTTTGGCTGGTTAAAGAACTTAACCGAGCCATTTGGGAACCTAACTCACTCTGAACATTTCAAGTCTTTAGGACAATCCCTTCGAAAGTTATTTGTGCTAACGGCCGGAGGGACGGCCCCACAGACAGAATTGAATTTGACCACAAATTCATCAAGGAGTAGAACCCCATCGTTTCAGACCATTTTCGGCTCAAAATTCGAAAATTACAGGCATTTGGGCAAAACGATATAGCACTCGTTTGAGTAAAACAAGCTCTCAAAATGGGTTCTGATTGAAAATATCATCAAAGAAATCAATGGGTGAAATTGTATACAGGGTGTTTCCTAAACATGCGGCAAAAATTCAGGGGGTTGTTCCTTGGACTATTTTAAGCATGTTTTGTCCTTTGATGATTTTGAAAAACCTCTTTGTTTCGAAGATACAGGGCGAACAACATTTTTCATATTTTTAAAATTAATAATAGTTTAAATAAAAATGCGTACCGCACTGTGTTTACTAAGTAGGTACAATTTATTTTTAAATTTGTTTAACAACATTCCAATTACTAAAAACGGCCAGTTTTTTTGACTTAAAATTGATAAGTTCAGATGGTAAAGGGATACAGATTAAACACGGTTTTCATTTGATTTCGTTTTGTGATGTATTAGCAATTTTTGGTGTTTTGAAAGGGTTCGGCAGTCAATGAGGAGAAGATTGGATGCTTGTATGCTGGCTAGAGGTGGTCATTTTCAACAGTTTTTGTAGGTTAAGTTAAATTTTCATGTAATTTTCATAATAAAATGTTATTATCTAAAATTTTGTTTCCCCGGTATCTTCGAAACAAAGAGGTTTTTCAAAAATCATCAAAGGACAAAATATTCTTAGAATAGTCCAAGGAACAATCCCCTGAATTTTTGCCGCATGTTTAGGAAACACCTGTATAATAATATTGCTTGTGCGATTTCTTACTAATGTAAAAATCCTTCTCAACTCGATTTGAATTAACTAACACCTAATCAAGAATATAATAATAGTAGGTGACCAACATACGATATCTTCACGAGGCGATCAATTTTCTCAGAATCCCCCATTACGAAACAAAGGTTGAACCAATATTTCCAGACTGCACGGTGTCATTGAATGATTCAGAAATTGCCGGAAAGGATACTTAATTAAATCTCAAATTATTTCGAAACCACCACGATCCCGTGGACATTGACACACTTTCTTCTCTGTGCATCATAAAATTATTAGTTTCTGTCTTGTCTGTAATCTCAGGTAAACACCGTATAATTTGGTACTCTCTGTGGAATGCGTTGAAATTATGCATAGACCGAGCACTCCTGCGTCCTGAGGATGGTCAAAATCATAGATGTCTTGGATTACACATCATTCTGCCATCAAGGATGAACATGTTTAACAGATAGCTGGAAGATGTGGATGCTATAAATTTAAATTTTCCTCTATTTGATGTCAATTAGGTGTCCAATGTGAAAGGATCTCTGTTGAATGGGTTGCCAATTAGCATGATAAAAGCATGGATTTCGTGATGGATCGCGTAACGAAGAATTCTTATTTGACTTCTGCTTCAGGGAAATGTTGAAATTATCATCTAACAGCCCAAACAGTAGAAGCAAGATTTAGGGTTACTTTCACGTTCAACTAATGCTTGCAGAACCATTATTGTTGAATGAATGAAAGAAACGAAAATTACGATAAATTTTAATGCACTTCATTGAAGTTTTTCAAGTTGTTGACTAGTGGTATTTCAATATTTACTTCTATTATCATCATGGGCATTACTATGGAATGTTATCTTCACGTAACTTCGGAACAATGAAGCCTACAGTATTTTCTTCTTCTTCTTCATCTTATGTTAAGCCTGAGGCTTGTAAATTTCAGTCTAATCCTCTATGGATGTAGACACCCAAGAGTCTTTCCAGCGTTTGGGAGGTCTGCCGATGGGTCTTCTGGTATTTGAGATTCCGTCTCGGGCGATCTTAGCTATTCTTCCCGTGTTCATTCTGCTGACGTGGTTGTTCCAGTATCGTCGTCGTGCTCTTTCCCATTTGACAATGTCCTGGATTTGGCATTCTTCTAAAATGGTTATATTCCTCTTCCTGTCCCTCAGCGTAAATCCAGATATGGTTCTTAGTATCTTCATTTCAGTTGTTCTGAGGATGGACTTAGTTCTTTTGTTGTCCGCTCTGGTTTCTATGGCGCATTTTTTCTCAATAATTCTAACCTAACACCATCTCAATCGAAAATTGTCGTTTTCATACACTATTTTTCTAAAAGAGTCTTCCTCAGCAAGTGAAGAGGTGTTGTTTTGATATTCAAAGAAACATGCCATTTTTAATACAAATGATCGGATGTTCATTTCATTATAAAGAAGAAGCTATACCATTTATAGTGGAAAATAACATCAGGTAAATGACCACCACGAGCACGCTTACAGGACCATATCCTTTTAATGAAATTTTCCATAACCAAATCGCAAAGTGGCTGCCCTATGTCATCGATAATCTCACGATTTCCATCTTTGAGGTCTGGGCTATTGGCGTAGATCTTCTCTTTCACGTGGCCTCAAAGGAAAAAGTCGCAAAGTGTTAAATCACAACATCTCGGTGGCCAATTATGATCACCTCTTCGAGAGATAACACGATCCGGAAACTTTTCCCGCAAAAGATCAATGGTTTGGTTGTTACGGTGTAATGACGTTTGTGAAATACATACCTAATTCCAAAGAAAGAAGTGGAATGGATAAACCTGGGTTTCTTTAACACTTTTGGCTACATCACTAACTTGTCCCAACAGCTCAAAATTTCCACCAATTTCCTTATTGCGGTCCGACAAGGTGCTTCCGAAGACCCAAAAATTTCGAGTCTTACGGACCGCTTCTGCCAAACTTTCACCATTTTTATTGTGAATTTTGATAATTTCAATGTTTTCTTGAAGCGTGTATCGTTCCATTTTTTATTAATGGCGTAGTTTCTACTTGTCAAATGTCAAAAATGACAGCTTAAAACGTGACATCTACAGAAATAGCGGGCTGTTCAGAATAACACCCTCTTAGTGGAAAACACTTATAATTTAATTAAGTATCCTTTCCAGCAATTTGTGAATCATTCAATAACAGTCTGGGAAAATTGGTGCAACCTTTGTTTCGGAATTTCGTATTTTCGGCTAATTTATACAACTTACATTCTATAGCAAAACTCGAAATTATTCATGCAAGCAGGCTTTCAAAGGCCCGATCTGAACTGTTTTCGTTGGACTAGTCTGTAATCTCTTTCACCAACAGCTCCCAAGGTGGCATGCCCAACTTTTCCCTCCTTTTGTGATCCGAATTCAATCATGGCTCCCATTAAAACCCACAATGCAACACGCCAAAGAAAACACGGCGTAAAATCCACCGTGAAAAATATACGAACATTCATAATGATGTCAGATCATCGATTATATCAATTTCTCTCCGATAATGAAGTTGCTAGAAGATGTTGCTTATAATTTTAATCCTCGTAACAAATTGTTAACCTTCTTCGTTCGATTCATCTTAACAGAAGAAGATTCAATTAAAGCCGCGATTCAATTGATGAGATGTAATCATCTGAAGGTATTGAATGTCCTTTCGTTGGATGCAATTTGTTTCCATGCAGGATAATCACCAGGTTCCTGGTTTAAAAAAATCCTCGGTAATTGTTTTTCAGAAGAAACGATTAATTTGAGAATTACGAAATTAATCGAAGTGATTAATATATTTGAAAAAAATGTAGTCAAGCTGTAGATGTACCTAGAAGGTGTGTAACACTTCCTCTTTGGATGGAAAAATGTTGCTTTTTATTCTCGATTGGAACAATTCAATTTAGTATCATCAAAAGTTATATCAAACGCAGAAAATTATTCTAAAACTACATTTATTCCGTTCACGAAAGTTTGAGCGCATAGTATGCGTTTGTTTATTTATCTGACGTTGGCAGTATTTTCTGTCATAACGTTGCCGAATGTACCCGGCCTCGATCCGCCGAGCTTGCGAGTTATCAGAGAACTCTATGGAATATTGACAACATTGCGTATCAATCTGACAAGAAAAATGAACAACATAACCTAAAATTTTAATAAACACAGTGGAATATTCCAAATTTCCATGCTCAACCAACGGCTCAAACTTTCGTGAAAAGACTAAAGATACTTATGAAGAAAATATTGCTTATTCATCAAAGATGTAACAGCAGAATTGCAGAACTCGTACAGAAAAATTTCAATAAATAACCTAAGCAGGTGATTTTGAGTGCTCGTTCATTGAGGAAGCTATAGAGCCATTTTTTTCGCTATTACCATGGATACATGGTTTTATAAACTATCACAATTTTTTAGAATTGCTTTGAATTGGTATTGAACATTTTACTGCGAAATTTCAGCTCGATCGATTCGACAAATTTTGAATTATTCCACAAAATGAATATATTTCAAAGGAATAAAATTCTATGATTTTAATTATGCGATCAACATCCAGTATAAGTATTTTCACCCTAAAAATAAATCACTTGAATCGGATATTTAGTTATGGAACTCTAAGTGTATTCGCCACATTCCTGCGAAATTTAGAGCGTGGATCTCATTTCATGTTCGACAATGACAAGAACGAAGTGATGAGTCGACTTCATCGACAAGGTTGTTCGTGAGAAGACACCTGTCAACAATGCCTACTCCTTTCATAAATATCCTTTAGTTCGAGGTTGGAACGCATCAGCATTATAATTGTCACGATATGTTTGATACCATTGAATTCAACCATCAACTAAGGTGATTTTTTCAACATCGTGTATCTTTGAGAATTAATTGGATGAAATAATCGTATGCACACACTACTCTCACACAACAATGTTCCCACCAGAACAAAATTATCAAAAACTATCAGTATTACATCAATTTATATACACTCACTTTCAATCCTGCTTCCCTCCAAACTCTTAAGTAGTAGTCATATATATTCTTTTGAACTGAAAGCTAACAAAATACAATACATGAAACAAAAAAGTCCCAGCTGATGTTTGTGCAAAACGGGGTACCATACTAGTCTGCGTATGATACCAGAGCTCAGGAAAAACCTCAGTAGAAAAAACCCTGTCTCGCCGTTTTCACAAATTGAAACCTAGAACTATTCGAATAAATACCTTCAATATTCAGATACAAATACTTAATTCTTGCTCTCGGGCCAGGAGGGTGTTTCAAACCAGGTCTGGCCTTCCAAGTGATGATTTTTCGAATCTTCTGTTCTTCTCAGAGATAAAATTGAATACAAATCAATAATTTTCTTACATATCAGTTACCGAATTATCAAAAAAATTCAAAATAAACAACAATTTGAAGATGGAATTGAAAAACAATGGAAATTTCAACAGGATAGTGCTTCTCCATTTGTTTCCATTTGATCTGTAGAAAAATGCTCACCGCACATTCTATAACAGCTGCTCAGATCAATATCTCTTCGTCCAGAAACTATATCCATTTGAGAGCACTGAAACTAAAAAGCAATGAGAAACAGAGATAAGATACACATAATACGAGTTGCAATACCTACAATTCCATTTTCTCATGTTCAGGATTGGCATTTTTATTATTTTGCAGTTCAACACCATACAATATGCTCCGTAAACCGTTTTAAATTTTAAAAAATGCACACACAGAATAAATAAACACAAACACAATATTAAACTCAACTAAAATGAAACCACGAAGAGGTTACCCACGTGCAATCATAGCAATGTTTTCAAATGTCCTTGTTTTGTTCAAATGGCCTCTACAATCTTTTATTTAACCCATCCTCCTAAATTTTAGCACTAAATCCTGACACATAGATGGCGCTAACATCATCGTAGTCGCTCCATTTCTAATCTTTCTTTCCTTAATCTTTGAGCAGATGGTTTATTTCTCTCAGCCTTTCCTCCACGGAGCCTCAAAGAATAACTATTCAACCAGCTACGAGTACATCTACGCCAGGAATCCTATTTGGTCGCCATATCATTAATTAGTAAGATTCGATCAGGCATCCGATAAAAACCTACCGATCACAATACTCAATTTCAATTCCACTTTAATTCCTATGTCATTGTCCCCATAACAAAAACTGCCTATCCGTCGGCTTACATCGAGCCAAATTTGAAATTCAATTACAATTTCAAAGCGAGTAGTCTTATTGCAATCGTCCGAGAACAGCTAATTAATCGCTACAATTATTAGTCCCTGGATGATCGTTGACTTTTACGCAAAAGTGAATGAATGCTCGGCTAGGTCCGCGCGTTTTTCCTCCAAGTAAGGACGCGTCGTTCTTCTTAGCGGACAAAAAGAGAGCTGTCGACTGCCAACTATGATGTAATGATTCTAATGATGATAAAAGGAATCCTGGCCGACGTCGCGCCAAATACGGATGATAATCCGATTCCGATAAAATATCTTATTATCGGGACTATATTGTGCTTTTGCTGGTCTCTGACCGCAAAAGGATAAATGGTTCGTCATTGTTGCCGCTGCTCTATGGCCGTTACGGCGCGTTCTTCTGTGATTCATCATTGAAATCAATCACTCGATAAAAAGTTGAACTGAATGAACGTGGATGGAAACATATTTCAAAGTGAAACTATGTGCAACAAGGTTAAATGTTATGCCTGGTATTTGAATATGTCAGTACAGCGTTTTGCGGCGCATTTTCATTTATGAAGTTATTGAATTTGATGCTTCTAAGTCAAAATCATTGGGTAAAGGTTTATATCTCAAGAGGTTGAGAATGAATATTCAGTTGAGTATGGTCTATTCATCTTATTATCGGGACCATATTGTGCTTTTGCTGGTCTCTGACCGCAAAAGGATAAATGGTTCGTCGTTGTTGCCGCTGTTCTATGGCCGTTACGGCGCGTTCTTCTGTGATTCATCATTGAAATCAATCACACTCTTAAAAGTTGAACTGAATGAACGTGGATGGAAACATATTTCAAAGTGAAACTATGTGGCAAGAAGGTGAAATGTTATGCTTGGTATTTGAATATGCCATACACAGCGTTTTGCGGCGCATTTTCATTAATGAAGTTATTGAATTTGATGCTTCTGAGTCAAAAACCATTGGGTAAAGGTTTATATTCGAGAGATGAGAGAAAAATATTCAGTTGAGTATGATCTATTCATCTTATTATCGGGATTTTATTGTGCTTCTGCTGGTCTCTGACCGCAAAAGGATATATGTTCGTCATTGTTGCCGCTGCTCTATGGCCATTACGGCGCGTTCTTCTGTGATTCATAATTGAAATCAATCAATCGATAAGAAGTTGAACTGATTGAACTTGGATGAAACATATTTAAAAGTGAAACTATGTGGCAACAAGCTGAATTGTTGTGCCTGGTATTTGAATATGTCAAAACAGCGTTTTGCGGCGCATTTTACTTGATATAGTTATTGACTTTGATTCTTCTAAGCCAAAAATAATTGGGAAAAAGTTTATTTTCAAGATATTGAGAAGGAATATTTAGTTGAGTATGGTCTATTCATCTTATTTTCTGGACTATATTTTGCTTTTGCGGGTCTCTGACCGCAAAAGGACGAATGGTTCGTCATTGTCGCCGCTGCTCTATGGCCGTTAATCGCGTTCTTCTGTGATTCATCATTGAAATCAGTCACTCGATAAAATGTTGAACACTGGTTGAACGTGGATGAAAACATATTTAAAGTGAAACTATGTGGCAAGAAGGTGAAATGTTATGCTTGGTATTTGAATATGCCTACAGCGTTTTGCGGCGCATTCTTCGTGTGATGAAATCATTAAATTTGATGCTTTCTTAGTCAAGAATCATTGGGTAAAGCTTTAGATTTCAAGAGATTGAGAAGGAATAGTTAGTTGAGTATAGTCTATTCATCAAGCAGGAATGTTATGCCGGAATTTGAATTTGTCAGTACAGCATATTGCGAGGCATTTTTCCTATTACAGTTCAATAACTATTTATAGTCAATTCTTTGATTCTTCTTTGTGAAAATTATTGGGAATAGGGTTTATATTTAGAGTGATTGAGCGAAATTAGAAATTATTCTGATTTCACAATCCTTTTGAAAATTCTCATGATCATTCACTCAGCCAATTTACATCCTCAAACATGTCAATCGAAAATTTTTTCATACGAATATTAGACTTTTTTGATATTATGACTTTTCTACAGAATGGAATTTGACCACGATCATCAGTGAGTCGAAGCTTATCGTTTAAGACCATTTTCGCTCAAAACTCGAACATATAGACATTTGGGCTCGTTCAAGAAGAACGGGCGCTAAAAACATAAAATATCCCAGAACTTCTTGTGTCGTCTAATTGGCTTCCCCCATTAACCGTCTCTTCAGCAATGTTGATGACCTAGACAAGTTGAGGATTAATAAATAATTCAGTAGCGTCATCATTTCAAAATCTGTTATAATAATTGGCACCTCGCTACAGTTCTAATGGGCTTAGCTCAGATGATACGCTTTAATCATCAGATTACATCTGATCTAATATTTATTGCGACAAGGTTGGAATTTTGGAATAAGACCTTATAGGTATCCGAGTCCACAATGAACGATCAAGATAAATAAGTGAATAATTGAGACGAGTCCGAGCGGTATGTCTTTGAGATTTAAGCTTGAGTAGCAGTTATGTCGTTTTGATCTTTCGTTAGGCCTACTTGGCCGAAACGTTTCATTATGTAGGTTAATTATTGAACGACAAGAGAGGAAAAAGTTATTTTGAACAGGTGGATATTAAGATTATTCGCGTAAGTTATTTCTGATGAATCATAATGCATCTTTACCTACTGTCTTTCGACTGAGTGCGATGGCTCTGATAGTCAAATGCATAGTGGCAATTGATGGCCGTTGATTGTAAATCAAATACCATTTAGAGTTGTAAACAATCTCTCATACCACTGATGAAGTACAACAAGCTGGTTTTAGTTTAGGTAACTACCCACCAGAATATTGAGGAAAATGAGAAGTCTGACGCCCTTGTGGAAGGGAAGCAAACACTTCCTACACTAACACCTGATCCGTGCCCTCATGTGGGTATTGATTAGGGTGGAGTCGATGATTAGGGAAAGAGAGGAACACTCTTACTGAGGAAATAATAATCAAATTCCTTATTTTTGGCGAGAACTTATTTATTTATTTATCGGTGATTTGGGCCTAAACTTTACGTCGAGAATAATAGCTATCATTATACAGGGTGTCCAGAAAGGGTATCGGGTATTTGTTTTCGCGCCATATTCAGAACGGGACGTCTAAAAGGAGCGAGAAGGGTTCGTGGCGTCCGCCATTTTGTGGAGTTTTAGTCACGATGAAACAATACTCGGAACGCATCCCGCATTTTGCGTATGAGCGTATTATCGTAATCAATGGTGGTTCAATAGTGACTGCTCAACGTCTCTATCGTGCGGAATATCTACACGCCACGCGACAAATGACGATAGCATTAGGAAATGGATCGGGATGTTCGAGAATACAAGTGCGACAATTAAACTTCAAACTCTGGTCGTCCTCGTTTACTTCGCGATGAAGAAACAATTGAAGAAGTCGAGGCGTCGGTTCGTCAAAATCCGTCTTTATCCATCGAAAGCGAAGCCAAGCGTTGAACATCTAAAAATCGTCTTTACTTTCGATTGTAGAGAAAGACTTACATCTAAAAACCTATTAAATTCAATTGATTCAAGAACTGAAGGATGCGGACTATGCTAATCGACTGATTTTTCCGAACGAGATGCTGCAGCGATTCAACAAGTCATTTCGCGAAGGGGTAACATCAACGGCCTCCTAGAAGCCCCGACCTTAGGCCGTTTGACTATTTTGCATAGGGATACCTTAAAAGTAAGTTTTATCAAAATAATCCGACGAATCGAAACCAGATGAAGCAAAAAATCAGGTCAGAAATGGCAGCAATATCAATATAGCTATGTGTCAACGTGTTATCGCAATCTTCGTTCCCGTTTAGAGAGTGCCAGCAACCAACGGTCATCATTGGATAACATTATCTTTTTCAAATAATTCTCCAATTATATGTTAATAATAAACAATAAATTTCTTCATTGTTCACAAATATTTTTTTTTATTGAACTTACAAATACCGATACCCTTTCTGGACACCCTGTACACTCGTTGCATAATATACTAATTTCACTCAAAAAATTATATCTCTCTACCATTAATCGTAAACATTAATAACGATTGCATAACTATTTTCGACAAGTCTGAAGCGAATTAAATTTTGTTTTTTGAGCAGAAAGAAGCAATTCTCAGAAAGAGGTGTGGTAGTAGTACATCAAATTTCGTTCAGAACAACTTTCAAATAAATAACTCGAATGTTTTGTACCCCTTATATCAAGTATCAAGATTCATATCTCACACAGGGTGTATGAATATCTCGAGTTGGTGGAATACCAAATAATACTATTATAATAATAAGCAAGTGCATAGTGAAGTTATCACTCAAAATCTAATCCATTTCAATTGATTCTGACACGAAAGACTGGAATCTGAGTCAATCTTTCATCATAAAACTGTAACCGTCTGGGTTATCTGATACAATCAAAGATTTCCTAACCGTCTAAGGACATACGAGATATCGAATAACGAACAACTTTTCCAGCAACAGCGTGAAAGGTGATCAAGATAGCGTCTTATCGACACCAGATCGGATACAGTCTCCTTTTCAATTATGCTTGGAAATATTGATTACCTCTTACAAACATTGCTTTATGTTCAGTGATCTTATCACCCTCCCATTGTTAAGAGAATAATAAATTATACCGCGTCCATCTGATAATTTTTAGTTGGCACCACAAATCATATTATGAATAAATCGAAACATATTTTGGTGTCTACTGGGAGAATAATGGCAACATTGACTTGGTGGTACATTCTAAAATTGTGGGTGAAGAAACTTGTTGGAGGCTATTATCTCAACATTTTGTAGGACCCGAGATTGATACCTACTAAATGTATCAATGCAAAATATCCGCTCAAATCACAATCGGAATTATATTCTGGAAATTATCCAAAAAATAATATCAAAAATCGATAACTAAAAATATCGAATTCTTTGGTTTGCGTTCTGGATTTTATGACTTTTCAGTGATGGTATTTACGCAACTGCCACAAATTTTTACGTACTGCTTCGAATTGGTATTGAACTACAAAATTTCAGCTCGATCGATAAATAAAATACAATTGGGTCATTATTGAAAAACTATATATTTATTTACTACAGGAGTATTTTAAATTAATTCAATCATTATCATACAATTTCAGAACCTTCTCATGGATCATGCTCACTCTTCAATTCGACAGAAAAACTTTATACCAGTCATCAAAAATGACACAAACACAGTCTGTCACTGACCTAACTTAACCATATATGGAAAGACGCATTAATTGGATATCAATTGAAATTAAATGATATTCGTTCAGTTTAAATTTATCCTCCACATATTAAATGAGAACCTCGGCAGAATTTCAATGAATTAATTCGTTATTTATTCTTATTGCAGAGATACAAAATTCAATTAGCAAAGGAGCTGCTATTAATAACTCTGGTGGTATATCTGCTATATTTTTTTCCTGGATACATTTTATTTTCTCGAATCTGCAATCTGCATGGCCAATAACTGAAAATTCAATTTCGTCTGATGACATCGTTAAATTGAATGTGTTACTATATTTTATACCTTTCTTCTTACGTTTTTATTACTTCGTGATCGTGCCATTTGGTTTTTTCGCACCCAATGAGGAAACGCAGTTTATGGCTCTAGAACACCTTTCGGGTTAACTATTCTTATTTGCACAATAAAACAAACGGAATGTAGTTTTTTTATTGTATATATAAATAAAAATGAATTCAAGAGGACGAGATCAGCGAAGATAAACAAAGCCGGCTATGTTTGCAGATTTTATTTCAACGCGTTTTGGGTTTCAATGGTTTTACTGCAGCCACGAGTCAGTACTGGTATGGTAATAAAAATTTAAATAGCGCTGGTGACATACGGGAATTTTTTGTTATTGTACCCCTTATTCTGATGTAATACTTTCAGTATACAGGTGTTCCGGAAAATGTGGGAAATCTTTCGGATTCAGATAGAACATAAAAAATAAGATGACAAGTTCCCATAATTTTTTTCCCAGCTGCGCTCCCTACGAAGATACGACCTAATAATACGACCGCTGGAAATTCATTTCATTGGAATAAATTTCAATTACTTCTTTCATATTTTTTTTTCGGAAACGGTTCATTTTATAGACACTGAACAGGAGTACCTTTTCTTTAGCTTGATGTTCAAGATATCCAAATTTGTTTTTTTACTATTAATCATATCAAATTTTTCATAAAATTATATCGAGTAGTTTGAAACTTATTCCACTGAAATGGATTCCCAGTGGCGTCATTTAGGAAGTCGCATCTTCGTAGGGAGAGCCACTAGGAAAAAAAATATGGGAACTTGTCCTTCATTTTTTATGTTCTATCTAAATCCGAGAGATTTCCCACATTTTCCGGGACAACCTGTATAGGGACATACACCGCCAAAATTCTTTGACCCCGTCGCAAATTGTGAAAGAATATTGATCATAGCTTGTTTAATCTTCATTTATTTCACAAGTGTTAGGCATATTCACAAGTCAATTTCCTCTAATTCTATATATCAATGTTCCTATCGATTTAGTGAATTCAACTGATCGTGGAGATTTTTGTAAGTATAATATTATAAACCCATCTAATTTTTCCGAGAAAAATATAAAGAACACGTTGCTCGGCAATATTTCAAAAAAAAAGCATGAATACTGGTGGCAGCAAAAATCCTAGTTAAAGAGGGGGATTTTTGCACTTGTAGGAATGCTTTTTGTAAAAAATTTTACTTCGCATTGTGTTTTTCCGATTTTTTCACAGGAAAAATTGGATGCCTGAATGGTATTTGACAAGACTATTTCATGAGTGACAGATTATTCAGCATGCATTATGTATATAGTCCGTTCACGAAAGGTTGAGCCGTCGGTTGGCCATGACAATTTGACATATTCCACTGTGTATATTAAAATTTTAGGTTATGTTGATTTTCTTGTCAGATTGATACGCAATGTTGTCAATATTGCATAAAGTTTTCTGATAACTCGCAAGCTCGTCGGACGAGGCAGGGTACATTCGGCAACGTTGACTTTATTTTACGTTATGAAATAACCCACTATTTCTATTCAAATGTCCATTTAACTTGCCACTTACTTTGTTATCTAGCATCTATGCTCATTCAGTTAAAGTTAAGGTTCATTAGTTATCGATTGAAATATATTCTGGGGGGATTCTGCATTTCTAAAAAACATTATAGGTTTTCACACCCCAGTCTCTGTAAGGCAACAATTTTTTCAGAACCAAGTTGCTCCTGACAAATAAGTGCATTTTCGCAGGAGCACTTCATCTCAATTGAAATTTTCTAATTATTTCTGTTTCAAAGACTGAGAGTGAAAACCTTTGAAGTTTTCTACACCATTTCCAAGTGTATTTCAGAATAGTCAATTGTATTTCAGAAGCGTCAATTGTATTTCAGATTAGTCAATTGTATTTCAGAAAGCGTCACTTGTATTTCAGATTAGTCAATTGTATTTCAGAAAGCGTCAATTGTATTTCAGATTATTCATATGTATTCAGAACCCGTCATTTGTAATTCAGTGATGTTTTCTGAAATACAATTGACGATTTCTGATATACAATTGACTAATCTGAAATACAATTGACGCTTTCTGAAATACAATTGACTATTCTGAAATACAATTGACGCTTTCTGAAATACAATTGACAATTCTGAAATACAATTGACGCTTTCTGAAATACAATTGACGCTTTCTGAAATACACTTGAAATGGTGTAGAAAGGACCCCGCACATTTTGTATGGAAATTGGCTCCCGGTGGATTTGGCTGAAAACTTGATATGATATTCTACTAAACCTTCTGATCAAATGTCTCCATAGTCACGAAACTGAAAAATGCATACTTCTAGGAGTTTTAATAGCGATTTTTTGTATCCATTATGGCTTACGTCCGTTCACACAGAAATGTTTGAGAATATTTCGTGATTATTGAAAGCAGTTTCTGTCAATTCGAAATATTTTCAAACATTTCTGTGTGAACGGTAATACGTAAGCCATAATAGATAAAAAAAATGCTAAAAACTCCTAGAAGTATGCATTTGTCAGCTTTGTGACTGTGGAGACATTTGATCAGAAGAATTAGTAGAACATCATATCAAATTTTCAGCCACATCCACCGGAAGCCAATTCCATACAAATGTTGCGGGTCCTTTCATTAGTTACTTTAAGTTAATGAAGATGCAGCTGCTGCACTTAAATTTCCGGTAAATATTGCCCAGGCCTATACTATCTTTATTTTAGAACGAAATCTCTTGATCATGGATATGCGGTATGTGAAATGGTACATCAAAAAACATCGAAACTCCGAAAGTTAACAACATCGAGAAACATAAAAATTTTTTATACGTACCTGCTCACTAATATTGGCATTCAAGGACTGGACCCAATTACAATCGTTCTGGTCCAGGTTCTTATCTCCGTCCTATCTTGATGCTCTCGAAGATGCCCATCATCATTGCATTCCTCTTTCTTATGTCTACTACCTACTTCTGCATTTCGTGATGTAGCAACTTCTGTTTGCCCGACTTGTGAATTGAAAATCTCCACTGTCGGAAGAGATGAATGGTTTTGCTTCGAGAACAGGTTAAATTGATGCTTATGGAGGGTAAAGAAAACAGTTGTTTTGCAAAGTCTTTCGGGGTTATTGAATTAAATTGATGGATTCTCTTTGGTATCGAATAATTTGGATGCCAAGCGTTGCTGGTAAATTCAGTACTGGATGTGTGAAAAAATATCTGAAAATTGAGGCACTATTTGAATATGCAATTCATTCACTACTTGTCAGCAAGACTCAAAAACGTCGACTCTCATTAATGAAGAACATAGATATGATACAAGCGCGATATCAATAGAATTAATTTGGGGATCGGATATAGAGTCCGTTCACGAAAGTTTGAGCGTCTGTTGGCCATGAAAATTTGGCATATTCCAGTGTGTCCTACATTAAATTTTAGGTTATGTTGTTTATTTTCTTCAGATTGATATGCATGTTGTGAATATTGCATAGAGTTCTCTGATAACTCGCAAGCTCGTCAGGCCCTGGTATATTCGACAACTTTGACTTCATTTACTTTACGACAGCAAATACTGCCAACTTCAGATAAACAAACGCCTACTATGCGCTCATACTTTCGTGAACGGACTATACAAAGCAATGCTCGTTTTTATTTTGAAATTTGATAGTTAGATAAAAGCAAAAAGCAAAGTCGTGCTTTTTTAGGTGTAGAGAAACGAAATGAATATTTCTTCTTTTTGAACTGAGATGAATGGGATTTTTTTCAAATAAGTCGCAGTCGCATCCACTTTATGGTTATTAGCGACAGTACATTATCTCACTAATTGTAGGTTTACAGAATTAAAGAAACAAATTAAATCAATAATCTACTTCTGCATTTCGTGGTGTGGCAACTTATGTTTGCCCGACTTGTGAATTGAAAATCTCCACTGTCGGAAGAGATGAAAGGTTTTGCTTCGATGAAAGGGCTAAATGGATGCTTATGGAGGGTTAAGAAAGCAGTTATTTTGCTTCAGTTTTTGGGGTTATTGAATATATTGATGAATTCTCTTTGTATCGAATAATTTTGTGGTATAGGTACTTAAGGGCTAACAGAAGTGCTGCCATTGCAGTCATTGCAGTCATTTCAGTACTGGATATGTGAATGGCTGTCTAAAAATTGCGGAAATATTTGAATGCTACTCTTTGTTTGATGAAATGTTGGCTGCACTGAAAAAACGAATTGACAGTAAATATAAGCATTTCTAGCGATTTCCAGAAAAAAATATGAAGTATGGACCCTCAGAAAGTCATAGCGATTATCTGTTTTTTGTTTCCTAGTCAAGTTTTCGAGAGAAAAAACTATTGAAATCATTAAAATTAGCCACCGAATTCAAACGATCTGAATTGGCTGTTGAGTGTGACGTACACGTTAGCATTTATTTCAATGGTTGAATTACAGTTTCAAACGATGCCAATTGACCACTTCGTAGCGAATCATCATCCGCATTAATTATGCTTGCTCGTACGTCATCAAGGCGCGACGTTCGAACTTAGGAGTGTAGACATCGCATTTTCAATATTTGATTGGAAGTTAATCACTAGAAATTTTAAGTACCATTTAATCGATTTGTCCCATGAAGAACGCAACCACAAACCTCTGGCTCACTTCGTTATTGAGCGGATTTCTTTTTTTACCTACGAGTCGTTTGAGACCTCTTTTCCACTCGAAACTAAAAAACATTTTGGCAGAACTTTATCACGCAGAAACCATAATCAGAGTTAGACCCTTTAAATGTATCTATTTACAACCACAAATTCTTCATCGAAATCAAATATTCGTATAAAATTGTACAAACAAATGTATTTTATCCTATTCTTATTGTGTATAATGCTATTTTTCAAGAATGGTGGTAATAAGTATTACGAACATCCTAACAATACTTCTCTTGGAGAACTGCAAAATAATAAGTAGATATTGCATTATCAGATGAATATCTCATTGTCCGACATAATATGGTGTTTTATAGCTTTTAAGCTCATAAATTAAGTAAAGTCGTTAATAAATGCAAGAGTCGGAAGGAACTGATGGTAAATATAGATAAGCTGAGCAAGGTTGTTGAAATTTGTCCCAGGGATACGAAATAAGTAATTATGAACAAGCTCTTTCATCAGATTATCCTTCGGGCTTCAGTGAAATTTGATAATTTTGTGATAGCAATCAATCTTTATGGGGTTAATCAGTTTACTCCGCCTGCTTATTATGATCCGGAGGTTAATTTCGAGTGCATCTGTAGAGAATTTCGAAATATTTGTATTGTGACTCTTGACATAAATTTGTCAAACGTTTTTTATCATTATTCCGAAATTGAATTCAATATTTAGGATGAAATACCACTGTTTAAATCTATTGGAGATGATTACCCTTCAATGGGGTCTTGTAGCGGTCTCAGAAGAGCAGGAGATTTGGAAAATCATCACTTGGAATGCCAGACCTGGTTTAAAAACACCCTCCTGGCCCAAGAGCTTGAATTAAGTATTTAGTGTCTGAATATTGAAGGTATTGATTCGAATAGTTTTAAGTTTCAATTTTGTAAAAACGGCGAGACAGGGTTTTTTCTACTGAGGTTTTTCCCTGAGCTCTGGTATCATACGCAGACTAGTATGGTACCCCGTTTTGCACCAACCTCAGCTAGGGACTTTTTTGTTTCATGTATTGTATTTTGTTATTTCTCATTTCAAAGAAGTTCAAAAAAGCCCCTGATCCAGGTGTGTCTTGCTTGAATTCTCATTGTATTCAATGAATAATACCTGTTCCTAAAAACTATGGATTGGAATTAAAATTTGATTACCTATTCAGAGATGTAGCTATAAGTAAAATTGGTCTCGGTCTCGCCGTTTTATTGAGAAATTAGGAAGAATTAGGAAGTAATTCTCAATTTGTTATTGGAGATTACTGCAATCCGACCATTATTCTTCTATCAATTTATTATTAAGGGAATTCACGAATCCATGAGTTTGAAATTTCAAAAGCGTTATTTTCTACTGTATATCTTTATCCAATTGATCAGATACTTTCAGATTAATTCAACCATGCCTTCACGAAAGAATGCATGTTTCTATTCATGAAGCTCTCACAGTAAGAGACTAATTACCAACATAACATGTGGACCACCGTTGAAGTACACATCATGATTACTTCGCTAAATAGCCAGATAAATTGTACAGATGAAAACATCATGTTTTGATGATAATTGATTGCTTGCTAGTTTGTTATTCCGAAGTCCCAAGTACTTTTGACAGAATCATAACTTGATATGCGACTGGTCGTTGAAATTGAATTCGTGATTCGGTTATTCGTTTCGAAATAACAACTTTATTTATTCCTTGGAGGTTTTTGGCTCACCAGGCATAACGGGGGGTTTTGTTTTGTGCTCGAAGATCTCATTTATCAAGAGGAAAAATTAATGTAGTCCATATGTTTGCTCATGCCGCAAAGAATGATTTAAAAGGGGCAAGCCGAGCTTCGGACTTGATGATAAGTTTACTTTGTGTTTTTTTGTTATACCCAGGATATACTTCGTTCGCTTTCATAAAATAATAGAACTAGTCATGCTCATGTGAAATTCTTGATGTGATAACAAACATTTTTCAAAAGTGAAGAGAGTGGCTTTTCTGAAAGTTTTAAGTCTTGACCCTCAGAAAATCATAGTGATTATACGTGTTTTGTATAATCTTTGTGTAGGTATACAATTTACTCTACAATGAATGCTTTCAGATCAATAAAACCTTTATTTCAACATATTGGAAATGTCCATTGAAATTGATTATTTGTGACTAATGTGTTTGATATTTTTTTAGTGAATAGTTATTCTGGACAATTCTCTTCGCAGTACACTAAATTCTGAACAATTCATCAAGGTATACCATAATTCTAAACAATTTTCACCGATAAGATTGCCAAACTTAACTTATTTTTTCTCCAACTGCTGATTCATTCCACGATCTAATACCATTGAAACTTATTCATGAGACATATCAAGCAAAGAATCATAATTGACCGTTCAGAAATGAATTGAGAATACTTAATTAATACCTTATAGGGTGCCTGGCTCCAGTGGTACCCATAAATCATGAAATGGCACCACATTGATAGAGAACATAACTAATTAGTTCTTCTGATACGATTCTATCATTACATACAACCTCCTGATAACGACGGTAGGTAATACATTCGCACATTCATTCATTTCATGTGAATAATGTAAATGTAAGTAACTAGTGAATTAACTCTTCATTATATGAGTTGCAGTTTATTAGACGGTGGATAAATTAGAAGATACTGGTGGAAATCGTTGAATATTTCATATAGGGATGATTTGAAATTGAGATGGAGTTTATAATTGATTTTCTTCGAGACTGCTATAAAATATAGCTCTTCTCGTTTCGATTTTAAGCTCTATATGTCAGTATTTCATCTTTCATCACTTGGTATGTGATAAGTATACTGCAATACCATAACTTGTAATGGAATGAATATCCCAAACACCCTAGATACCTTTATGCATGACGAGTCTACAACATTGCGACCTCAAGGTCTATTGTGCACCCTTACAGAGCTGTTCTAGCCACATCCTTCACAGCTCGCCTTCCAGTTCCAGAGATCTAATGAAATCTAATATTTGTGAATGCTTCAACGAGGCTAGTTCCTCACTCTTACAAGTTCTCTCCCCTTAGGCTCGCAATGCCAAAGCATTCAATGACTAAGTGAAGGGGTTTCTTCTTCCTTCCCACAAACCTACACTCGTCAGTGTCTGATAATCCCATCCTCAACAGGTGCTTCCTGAGGCGACAGTGTCCTGTAAGAAGCCAATGAGGAGGTGCAATGCTCTTACCAAGATCCATATAACTTTTGGATCCAGCTGGCTCAAAGTTCCGAAGGAACTTAGTGGAATGATCCATCCCTGGTAGATTCCGCTAGAGTTTTTTCTTTCTCCAGAAACTCCTTCTTATAGGTACATTTACCTATATCACAGAAGGGTTCTGGCCAATGAGTAACATTCGTGCGCCCTCTTTGGCAAGTGTATTGGCCTGTTCGTTTCCTTTGATTCCCGAGTGGCCGGGAACCCAAATTTAAAAGACCTTATTTTTCTTGCCTATCTCATTGAGTTCGTTCCGGCACTCCCCGATCATCTTTGAGTCGATGACGTAGGAGTTCAGTGCTTTAATGGCAGCTTGACTATCTGAGTGTATGGCTTTATCGCACATCTAATAGTTTCTTTCTAGATTTATATCTAGACATCTTCCAATAGCTAAGATTTCCGCTTGAAAGACGCTCATACAGGAGCCTAGCAACAGTGCACACTTGGTACTTGGCCCGTATATCCCGTCGCCAGCTCCTGTAGAGTTTTTGGAATCATCTGTATGGTACCAATTTACGGTGTTTACGTTGAGGTTATAGTCGGTGTATTCCTGTTCCCATTCCTCTCTTTTACGTATCAAGCACTTAGCTGAAGTTTTTCTCAGTGCTTACTTTTTTGATCATTACATTACTAGGGAGGTTCGCAGATGAGATGTAGTTGTGCAGAGAGGACCAGACTCTCTGATTCTTTATTCGCTCATGACCTGTACCTTCCTTAGATATTCTGAGGATAGCCTCATGGGCAACCCTTTCAATCACTACATGTAGAGATGTGAGATCCGTAATGCCCAAGTTAGGCACGTTCTCATAGCTCCAGTGATGAACACCACAGGCAAGCCTCTATACTTTATCGAGCTTTTTCCTCGCACTTACCTGACTTGCCTCGACAAACCAGGCTACTGCCCCATATGTGATTATAGGTCTCACAATCATGACGTACATCCATCGCAGTATTTTTGGGTTACACCCCCAATTTTTGCCGCATAGAAGTCTGCACGCCATTAGAGCCCTTTTAGCTCTGCCAGTAGCAGTAGGTATCCACAATCCACATGCTCATTCCACAGAAGTTTCTATCAGTGTTATTCCTAGGTATTTAACTTCTGACTTACACTCCAAGATATTTCCGTTTAATATAACGTTTCATGCCAACCCAACCGTAGCTTTTTCGACAGAATATTGACATCTTCAATAACTAATCGGCTGAATTGAAAAAAAGAAATTGAAATTGAGAAGAAATTCCTATGAACCGAGAAAGTTAAAACTCCAGAAACTTATAAATCAAAAACGAAAGTTCGCTTCCATTCGTACACAAAATAACTGAACATTTGAATGAACTGAGACATTATAATAATTTACCATTTTTATAGGCGATCCGCGATGGAGCAATTGACTCAGCATATCCTTATAAAGACACTATTTTATATATTTATGATGGCTCTCAACTCTTTATGCATGACGAGTCTACAACAAGGGGGGTATTAGCCAAATCGATCCAGAAGTTAACACTCGGTAATTTATCGAAATTACCCCATTACTCCGCAGGTTTTCAGGTCGTACTGATTGGTCAGGCGTGAAATTTGAGAATTTTATGGCAGCTATTTGTTTCATATTTTATTGCGTCCAACTGTCAATATTGTAGATCTCATTTTTGGTAATGTTCTCTTTGGCTGTTGAAATATACTTTCGTGTTGAGTTGTGGTCAAATCGAGATATTAAATTGTCGATAATCAGAGTTCAACTGACTGTAAATCGTGGATGATTTTTGTTTATATAGGCTAATAAAGCTATAACGGCCAGCTATAGAAATATGTGGAATGTCAGGAGTTCTTTGGAGAATATAAAGCGTGCGAAAGTTGTCTACATTCGAATTTATATTTTTTATGTACGCTTGAACTGGTATTTTTTAATTCTTAGGATTTAAAATATAGGGTTTTTTTGAAAGGTGTGAATTTCGATGGTGAAAACATTCACTGCGCATTTTTGTAACCCGGAAATAGTTTTTTTGGTGAACGAGTAGTCAAACTTCTAGGACAAACTATTTTTCGGCAACCGTGTAGAATAATACTATGGCAGATGGTTTGGATATTTATTGCTAATTGCGATAAAAACATGCAAACTTTTGACAACTAATTTCAAATGAACTGTCAGTCGTTATTTAGTTGATATGCTAATGATCCACTGCATTCTTCAAAATCCGTTCACGAAAGTTTGAGCGCATAGTAGGCGTTTGTTTATTTATCTGAAGTTGGCAGTATTTGCTGTCATAACGTAAAATAAAGTCAACGTTGCCGAATATACCCGGCCTCGTCCGACGAGCTTGCGAGTTATCAAAGAACACTATGCAATATTGACAACTTTGCGTATCAATACCACAAGAAATTAATAGTATATTATTCGATGAGCATAATGCAGGTCAAAACACACGCAGATCAATTTTGCACCATGAGCCGTCAGGCGAGTGTTGTAATTCATCAAGTGTGTTTTGAGCATTACCGCGAATTGAATACTTTACTTTATCCACGATTTCTTCAGTAAAATTCGAATTAATCTGCATTTAAAAAAAATTTAACAGTTGTCAAAGCGTTGACAACATTTCGTCCAACCGTCAAACCTCTGTACTCTGTGGTCGGGAATCAAATCAGAGTCTCTAACTAATCAAATCAAGTACTTTCGCACTTCAAAAATATACGTTTTCAAAAAAAATCTGGAATGAATCGCTAGAACGTTATCTTGATGGCTGAAATAGATTTCCGGATCGATCGATCCTTCTTTTATTCATTTTTTTGTAAGCAATTTCATTTTCCTAGGTGTTTTTTATTAGCGGGTGTTTGGGCGGGTGTTATCATAACACTCGCCTTTCGGTTCATAGAATGTCTACGGTTGTGTTATAGCTACTATTAAGGCCACCTACACGGTCAATAATATTGAAGCAATAACGAATTTGATCAATATACTGAACGTATAAGGAGTGCATTGAAACAATAAATAGAATAAAATGTATTGCCGTCAATAATATTGCTTCAATAATATTGACCGTGTAAGCCAGTTTAACACATAGAAATTTAGTTTAATAATTGACATATTACTCTATAGGAGTGGATAAAAAATATAATCTAAAATTTTAATATACACAGCGGAATATGCTAAATTTCCATGGTCCACCGACGGCTCAACGTTTGGTGAACGGACTATACTTATTTTCAGCCTAGTCTGGTAAGTAAATACTGAACTCATAGAGAGGCTCTCTGGAGAAATCTTCCAGGAATGGATCAATCCAGAAAGTTCATTCGGAAATTTATATCTGCCAGATCCAAAAAGTATTTTGATCTCAGTAAGAATTAGTTTCACTTCCTCACTGGCTTCCTGACTGGCTATTATCACCATAGGAAGAATATGATAAGAGTCGGCTTAACGAAACTGACGATTGTAGATTCCGTGAGAAAGAAGAGGAAAATACTGTTCAATTAGTTATCGAATGCTTCGCCATAGCGAGCCTGTGCAAAGAATGTCTTGGACAGGATAATTAGAAGAGAAACGTGGATATATAGCCTCCTTGAAGCCCTCTCGCGGTACTTGGGTCTAAGAAAACTTTCTGGCGAGTTTTTTCAGGCTCCTTCTTAAAAGTTTGGTATACTCATTTTAGTGACATCTGTACTAGTCCTACCATCAGTAGGAACCAAGGAATATAAATATCTGCTCTGCGCCTCAAATTGCAGTAGGTATCATTTTTACTTTTCCTTGAAATTCTTTTCATGTTGAAAAAACCGCTTTTCCAACAGGTAAGGTTTATTGAACACGGTCTGGATCTACAAATGAAAATCTTTCAGAACCTCAGATTTTCAAGGAATTGTCTAAAGAAAATAGAAATACAATCTTTTCTCATAGATTCAAACAGAGTAATTCGCCCAGGACATCAAGTTCGCTTTCTCAACAATGATGAAAAATTATGAAAAACTTAGACCAAAATGACATAAATTCAATTACCGGAAAATATTCAATAAACCCGATCAAAATCCAAGTGCGGGTGGCCCAGCACCAAAAATACTGCAGCCGTTCATTCCAAGATTAACGTTAATTCGAACATCGAGAACGTTATAAGGTACCGTCTTATACTTCTTTATGTCCCCGAAACACCGCGTGCTCGTTCTAAAAAAACTGCTCCGGATTATTGATTATTCAACCTCGAATCGAATCGGCCCAAGCTATAAACGCTCTATAAAAGCCTCTTAATTGTCTCCTTTCAAACCTCGAGTTATTTATCATTCCCACTCGACTTATCCGCTTATTTTTAATGGGTAGAATTTCACTTTCACTCTTATCATGGTCACCCTTCCATTTCGTGGTGGCCGCCGCTACTGCGGCACCTGAGTACGGTAGAGGACCCAATCCGGGGAGAAGGACCAGAGACCAGTGACCAGTTAGTCAGATGTAGTGAAGGAGGACGGTTGAACTCGGAGCGGGCAGGTAGAACGAGAATGAAGACGTGTGTCGCGACATTGAACATTGATTTACGACACCAAATGCACCTTTTATTTTGATCCGTTCCCTTTGAATATAGGTCAAAACCGGGGACCGTTACTCTCTGCGGAGGTAACAATGGGGTTCTACTTTTACCTGTCGAATGTTTTCCTGATGCAATTTTTATCGAGAGTTGATGATTTTGATCTATAATGATAGTATCTCTTCTTTAGTTTTTTGAACTGATTTTTTCACTTATAACTCACGTTAGGGTAAAGCATTGATGACCAAAGATTAATTTTTGGTGATGACATAACTACTGTATTCGTTTTGAGCATCGAGATATAATAGAGAGAGCCGCTATGATATACAATTGAGTAGGAAAAATAGAATCACTGGCCGGGGCTAAGTCGGGGACCATATGGCGAAAGTTCAGGGTTGAATTAAGTTGCCAGTTTTTTCTGTTCATAAATTCACCCAAAAATACGTCGTGTTGGGTCTTAAGGAATCCTGTTCAAATAAGCTCGATTGAATATCAAATAAACAATTTTTCTACAGGCGATAATATACACATAGAAAAAATATCAGAATACCAAGACAGACTAGCAAAAATTTCGGATGAGGATCTGCTCAGTAATCATCCCTACCTGTGATATGTTTTCCTCAGATTTTCTTCTTATCTGTCTCGTCTCTGCTCGAAAAAAGCCTACGTGCAGATACCATTTTATTGTATATTAGTAGTAACTGTGTTTTTTGCAACAATACAAATGGCTATCGAGTATCGACCAAGGGTCCTTCGCTTTATTGTAAATTATTAAGCAGAAAGAATCATGGATCGATCCAAAAAGTTGCTTCGGAACTTTAAAACTGTAAGGTCCAAAGTATTTGCCTAAGTAAGATCGATCTAGTAACGTCCCTCCTCGATGGCTTTCTAATAGGGCATTGAAGCTTTGAAATCATATAATGAGAATTGACTCAACAGAAATGAATAGTGTAGATTATGTGGGGAAGAGGGGAAAACTCCTGTTTACTTGTTACAGAATGGCATGCATTGCATGCATGCGCAAAAATGTCTTGGAAGTTGGACAAGAGAATTTGGAAGAAACACAGATCTGAAGGCCGCAGTGGAATGTAACATCCTCGAAAATCTATAATCTACAATGACATGTTGAAAGTATATGCAGATATTGATATAACTATCCATAGAACAAACAACAAATGTTGCATTCTCAGTACAACGGTCACAATTAATAAAGTCTAGTGAAAATTCAATGATTCGAAAAAATTGGTGTTCATACATAGTGAATTCTATGATCAGGCACATACAATGTAAAGCCTGTCGCATTTAATAATTTCACAGGAAACCACTGAACATTTTCCATTTAATCAAATTAAGATTAATTGATGTTTCCAACTTATCGAAACGCAAGAAAGCCCTCATGCATCTTGAATTACCTGATAATAACCCCGTTTCCATCAGAAAAACAATTAAGGCCCGCGACTTTACTCTGACAACACATCCATATGAACGGGGCCGAAACCTGTATAAGACACATACAGATGATTTATGATCGACATACCAATTTACCGCGAAATCGCAATTTGCCCATTAATTGTCGATATTAATTATTTAATAATACCTACCGAAGCTCTCAAGTGTTATTATCATGGCTGTAATAATATTTATGAATTCCTTGATATACACAAGCCGACTAGAGACCGAACAAGCTATTAAAATTTGCATTACGAGTTATGGAAGTGCCAGTGTAAATTTGAAAATATGTATTGGTATTTAACATGCGATTTCATGCGCTTTTGATGGTTGAAAGGGACAGCTTCAAATAGAGTTATAATTCGTCTTGTATTCCCATAAAAATGTGAGCTTCGAAAGAAATTCAACTCGGTGCTATGCGAGAAGGAAAAATGGAAAAAGGAATACACTACCCAAAATTTCAAAGTGAATTATTGATAACTTACACATGCATTAAGAAATCGCCAAAGTTAGTTACACGTTTCGTCCACAAAAATAGTCTTATTATTATTATGTACCTACCTTATCCAATTTTGGCTATTTTTTCATGCATAAAATGCGTTTCATTTTTTTAACCGGAAACGGTGCCTCGCCCAGCAAAAAGTCAGAGACCGAATTTGCTCCAAATTAAATAAATTTAAATAGTAATTTTTATTTTCGGAAAAACCAGTGGCTTATCATTTTTTTATCTGATAATATTCAGTCTCACTGCAGTACGGACGCCACTGGTAAATAGAAGAGAATGATATTGTGCAAAAAGGGCTCCTTGACGCTCAAAACGTATGTCTAAATTTCATAAAAATAATTTAAGCAGTGTGAAAGTTATTCATAATAACATTGTTTTTTTCTATAATTTTAACACCCCCGTATCTCGAAGAGGAACATTTCTCGACTAATGTTTATATGACAAACTAGGGCTTATTTTTGATGAAGAATACGTGGTTAAATTTTCTTGGTTACGATCTGGACCACCCTGTATATACCGGCCATTATGATCCATACAAAATTATATATTTTCCTTATTTCATTATACCTAACAAACACCTACAAAAATATTCAATGGAAAACTCATACAGACGCCAGTGCACTGGAAAAATGATTAAATTGATTGAACATGGAAAAATGTATAATAAATAATGCAGTATAAACGTATACCAAATTCGACAGAAATATCTGCAGTAGTGTATGGTGATTATAGATAAAAAAAATGCTTGATAAACGATCATAATAAATCAACTATAACTGATGGACAAAATTAGCGCACCACCTAAATTTCGTTAAATTTAAACAAAGGATATCTTCCCCCCGTTTTTAGTCGGATTTCAATGTTTTTTTTCTTTCGATTGTAGCTCTATTATTTTCGAATTTCCTCCATTAAACAGAGTCCAAAAAATAAAATCTTCATGATTACAGGGCGTTTAAATAATCATGTTTTATAGTCAAATTTTAACGTCTTCTGTGGGCAATGCAGGTTGCTGAGTCATATAAAAACAAAAAAACGTTTTAGCCTAGATCTCTTGAGTATTTTTTTTTACCAATTTATCTTGGAATTGTCCAGAGATATTCAACATTTTATCAACTCTTGTATTTTATGCATTAGCCATGAATCTTCGCAACCTTTGTCCGATTTGAATGTTTTTTTTTTTGTTTTACTCTCTTATTGGCGAATATCATACTTAAATGAGATGTTCAAAAAAGAAATGCATCATACTGTACAGGGCCTTTAAATTTTCCGATTTTTTTCATTACAGTTTAAACGCCTTCAGTGGGCAATACCAGATACCTGAGGCTTCTAAACTATACAGTGATGTAGCCTGATATTTCCCGAGTATTTTTGCTTTTTTTAAAAACCAATTCAACTTGTAACCCTTCCAGAGATATTCACATTTTTATAACATCTTGCATTACTCAGAAACATCAGGGTACATCACTGCATAGTTTTTAGAATCCTAGAATTTGGGTAGGTATCTGGTATTGCGTTAAACTGTAATGAAAAAACCCGAAAATTTAAACGCCCTGTGCAGCTGATGCATTTCTTCTTTTTTTCTCATTGTAGTATGATATTCGCCAATAAAAGAGCTACAACTAATAAAAACATTCAAATCGGACAAATGGTTGCGAAAATATTCATGGCTAATGCAAAAAATACAAGAGTTGATAAAATGTTGAATATCTCTGGACGATTCCAAGGTAAATTGGTTTTTAAAGAAACAAAATACTCAAGAGATTCTAGGCTAAAACGCTTTATTGTTTTTATATGATTCAGCAACCTGGCATTGCCCACAGAAGACGTTAACATTTGACTATAAAACATGACATTATTTAAACGCCCTGTACAACATGAAGATTTTATTTTTGGACTTCTGTTTAATGGAGGAAATTCGAAAATAACAGAGCTACAATTGAAAAAAAAAACGTTGAAATCCGACTAAAGATTGAGCAGATATCAATTGTTAAAATTTAACGAAATTTCAGGTGGTGCGCTAATTTTTAATCCATCAGTATCATAGAGATAGAATAGTATTCTATTCTATCTCTATGATCAGTTTAGATAATTCGTTTAGTAGATATTTTCGAACAGTATTCAAATATGGACATTCTTAATTTTCAACCCTAAATTCCGTAAGAAATCAATTTATACCAATTACCAAAAAAATTTCCAACATATTCCGATTTCCTTAATCCTTTCTCATCCTCTGGTTGTTTGTTAAACACATAACCAGTAATCTAAACAATCCGCCTACAAAATAAACCTGGAAACTGGATTTACGACAGGCGACGACACATTTAGCATTTCTGAAACACGGGGGACTTGCATACATTCTTGTTTAGTTTGTACCTTATATACAATAACTGTCGATGTGAACATTTTCTTGGTTAATTATATGGCAAATCCAAGAATTATTGCCTCTGAATTACCGCATAATACCTTCCACTTTGCCAGGCGTACAGCGAGAAACTCAAAAAAAGAGATTCGAGAAATGATCATTTCTGTGCAATATGGTACTGTTAAGTATGAAGAAATTGAAGCAACATCTTTAAAAAATGTTGTGAATTTCTCGATATAATCCAACATATATATTT
>CM024241.1:5145643-5199839 GCA_013421045.1 Propylea japonica
ACCAAAACTTTCCTGCTAAAGGCACAATTCGACTGGAATAAATGTCAAATAGAAAGGTCGCATTATCTCTCATTTGAATCGAATAAAAACACAATTTCTCACCTGATTTGTAACTTTGTTCTTACTCCTCTTCAAATTGGCATCCTCAGAACAATTCTTATCTTTCTCCATTTCCCTAAGGAACCTCTTCCGGGGGGAAACAACAGTATCCATTCGAAGTGGACTCTTGGATACATTTTGTCTATCAGTTCTTGTACGATGACAATCAGAGGCCTACGTTTTTTAATGTTTTTGAACTTATTGCACTTTTTCGTTTCGTTTTCTGATCACCACAAGCACTTTTAGAGGGTTCTCTTTCAGGCAAGGTGGAATAGGGGCGTCTGTTTTTTTGTTGCTTCTGACAGCAGGAGGACTGTTCTTTGAACGCCAATAATAGAAGGTCATGGCCTTCGATAAGTTTCGACGAGGGTTTTGTCTGCTTCCAAAAGTGATCCCTCTGCCATGGGGATGATTGTATGGAACTGTTGTCGTCTGAAACTAAAAACAAAATTATAAAAGGGTTCAAGCATAAAACGAATTGCTAGAGTATTTACGAATATCTATATTGTACAATAGATAGACCAAAGGCCAGTATGTTAAGTGTTGGCAGTGAAAAAGTTCACAATGAGTGTTTTACGATTGAACGTGTGTTGATAAGGAAAGATGGATTCCGGAAAGAAACCTAATAATCAATGCTGGCTAATATGAATAGAAAAATTATAAATGAAAGTACAGAAAAAATTATGAAAAATAACCTTGACCTTTTCTAAAAAAACTCTTTTTACTTCATTAATGAGATTTTCTAATGATATAATATGATTAAATGAAAACGGTTGCTTCGGCCAAATTGAAAATTACTGTGGCAGTCCACCTATTGAAGGATTAGAAAATAATCTTCTATTTGTACATTGCTATAAATTATTCATAAACAATCTTGATAAAATATTGTTGCCCCAATAAAAATAGTATTCTATTTATGCTAAATATTTTTTATCAGTCAATTGCCAGTTTAAAATGTAAGGATTGTCAATATTATTAGGAATTATTCAGTTCAATTTTAGCTGGTATAGCCATTATTAGTCTTTTAATTTTCAGACCACTGATAAGAAGTTATTCGTAAGAGGTAATTGTAAACAGTCATTAAGTTTGTTTACTTTGAGCCACTAAGTAGCTAAACAATATCTTAAGCAAAATGGACAAAATTAACTCTGAAAATTGTGTTTTCTTCCAAAGAGGTATTTTAGATAATATGGTTATACCTGAAGATATTTCCAAAATGAAAGATTCAACAAAATTGGATCAAACTGAAGCGTATTCTCTTTGCAAAGATGTTTAAAACTTAAAAAATTAAAATACTCAAGATTAAATAATAACTACTGACTGATTTCAAATAAGGCATACTTCCACTATTGCACTGTCATTTCATAAATACTCAAGTAATTTCTCTATACTTATATGCACTTACTGCTTAAAGAGGTACTGCCTTCTTGTTTGCAAGTGACAGTTGTTTGCTACACCTTGTGGTGGCCAAAATGTTTTCCTCGGTACGGAAACCCATGACACTCTCTCACCTTCTTTTGCTCTCTCCAACTCAAGAATGAACTTACCATCTGAAATTGGGAAAAACATGAAAATTACTCGAATAACAGAGAGCTTGTTTCATCTTCATAAGAAATCTCCTCTCAGACGGTATATTATTATCTTCATATCTACACACCTTTGAAGAATTTTAGTCGTCCACCCGAATTAGTGGGCGCATAATAATTTTTAGGGTTTTCTTCCTTAACTTTAACGACAGTTCCGTCAGAATTGCCATTGATACCAAGTTTTTTGTGACTGTTTTCGTTCATTTTGGCACATTTTGTCAGGATGGTATTTGGGGACTCTCGAGATTCTGATATATGCATCTCATATCTTAACTATTAGAGTTGAAGTCCCGACCCTTCCAAAATAATTGTTCATTTCTACTCAAACGGGCTGATTTCTAGTTGATGTTTCATTCCACCTGCTGACACTAGAAGATATCACGGCGCCAGCAGCCATCCCTTAGTATTTTAGATCAGACGACGGTGTAACATATTCTTAAATTTAGCATCTTAATCGAGCGGTTGATCCATATAATTCCTTTATATATTTTAAAATTCAATTCCAAAAAATGATTCGACGTACACTAAAAGCTGCAGTTTACCATAGAAATTTGACAGATTCAAGAAATAAAATTCAGAGTGAATGCGATTTTCCATCTATGAACTGTTAGTACGCGATTTTTCGAAACCTTTTCAATTTATTTACATAATTTTATTGTACGAAATTAAGATTTTAGACTGATTATATATTTTTCTATTTTGAACAATCGTTTTCTCCCCTGAATAGTGTTCATTTCGATGAGGATAGAAAACATTTACTACTCCAATTAGAAAAGATAATGTATGGAAGGCTACGGTTCATTATTAAATTAGCCGTAGCATTTTATCCTATATTTTTACACAATTCAAAATAGTGTAATTATTTTTTATTTCGTATTTTATATATTTTTTTTTCAAACGGAACACGATCATGGCATAGAAATAAAACTACACAGGACAGACAGCACGAAGAACTCTGCTTTAAAAATTTTAGTTCAGTTGTAAGACGCTAGGTGCTGTAATGTTTCAAAGTGTCTTTATTGCCTAGACGCCAACAGGGAATTTGAGTTCAGAAAATGGCGTCTTCTAGCTTGGTGGTGGTATGTGCTACAGCAAAACATTAGATTTTGTTGAATGGTACTTTAAAAATGTGTGTTTATGTGAACTAGGACGTTGTAATATAGTTTTAAGTATTTCAAAATGACAGCTAATATGTATCGTATTGGCGGTAAGTAATGAATCCTAATTAACCGGCTATAAATTTGAAGGAAGTCTTGATAGATAACCGCGGCAGCCAGCAATAACCAAATATATGATTAGTTCGATTCTTTATTTTTCAATGATTTCGATTCTCAAATTTGAGGTTCAAACGTGTTTATGTTTTTAGCATTTTCAAGCAATGCTAATGTTTATTGAAATAAATAATAATAGTCAATTATTTAATCTGCTCAATACGTGTATTTCTTTTAATAGATGTCAAATGTTCTCTTATCACAATCTTCTAATGATACCGTTCTCGATTCTTTTATTGAATTGCAGTGTGATTTCGGTTTGTGATTTGAAATATTCGTTTGTGCTTCAGATAATGAATTTTTATAGCTCATTAGTGGTTGCCCATGCTCACACAGATGAATGTGTAGTAAAATTTGGGATATTGTCGATTTTCAGGGATTGTGATCCGAGACAAAGTGTCTAAACTGGTTGTTGGTTCGAATAAATGATGTGACCAGTGTGCTTGAATTATTATTATTGAAGAATCTCACATTTGGATGGATCATTTGTCTAATGCAATTCTCATATAATTTGGTTCAACATCGGCGAATAAGTTGGAATAAGATTAGTGTATTGATAATTCAGAATTGGCAACCTTGTTTACGAGTAAATAGGCCTGAAGTCATTAACTCTATTTCAAGATATTCAGAATTTTTCATGTATATTTTTTATTTGGGACCAAATTCAATTATGGTAATGACGTTGATTCAATCGGTTTGATGAACGATAATTGATTTTTGTTTTTATTATCGAACACTTTTGTTTTATCTAAATATAAATTCACAATTGAAACGAAGTAAATTATTGTATACCATTCTGTATCCAGAATTTTGGATCCCCAGAGTATTGGTACATATTTGAGCAAAATCGGCAATAGACGTTATCATTTTGATAAATTTCGTTATCAGATTCTAGGAAGAAGTACCTTTATTTGTTTATAGGGTGTTGCATTTAATCGTCACACTTCATTTATGTATTTATAGGGTATAGGTATAGGTACTTGGAAATCGCACGTTTACGTTGCTGCTTTGTTTCAATTTACTTACCAATCAGGTTATATGGGTAATTACCTTGCTTAATCAAATGCTGTTTTAAATTCAAATATTTTTTTTGGAATAGGTGTAATTATATTTTTTTGCATTGGCGGTGGCACGTTGATGTCATTCATTTGAGTTTGAGCTAGTAGAATTTGGCGTAGAAAGGTTAAGAGCTTGAGAGAATTAGTTATACACTCACCGCCAAAAAACTTGTCCACCTATAATTTGGTAAAATTTGTTGTACAGGAACTTTCGTAATTTTTACCGATTTCAATTGTTTCTACGCCGTAGTGTGGATGAATTCTTTCAAATTAGAACAAACTTCGGAAATTTTTTCCAAACATTTCTATAGCATATTTATACGGGGTGAAAAAAACTTGTATTTGTGCACTAATTCCTTCACACTGTGGAACAATTAGAAAAATTTCTTGAGTTTACGCTCAGTTTATTACAAAAACATTTATATCCACGACTATTGTAAAATCCTTCCATTGTACGTAGAGACGGACGTACAATGTGATTAAGGCTGAGCACAGAGGTGCTCAGCCTTAATCACAAGAGAATAATCAGATTAGAATTCACTGCTGTCAGATGATTCATGCTTTGATATAATATTCTTAATATTGGTATTTCTTCAGTACCTATTCTTAAGTACTCCAACTAACAAATATGGGCATACCTTGTCAATCGAGGGCCAAATCTACTTTCATTATATCAATTAAAGCTTTTTTTATTAGAAAATATACAATGACCAGTTCTCTAAAAATTTCTCATGTGTGAACTTGACTTTTTCCACGCTTGTCATAGAAGGGTCTTGTTGCGGTCGCCAAATGTTAAAATCTTCAAAAAATATGTTCAGTAGTCGTGGATAAAGTATAGTATGCTAATTTCGTATTATGTTATTAATTCGGTGATTTGGGCCACTCGCTTGCGGCTTGTGGCCTAAACTTACCCTCGCGAATAATAGTTATCATTATACGCTCGTTGCATAATATACTATTTTCGACATCAGTTTTTATTTCACTTTGATATATTGATATGTTGATAAAATTTTATCACACGCCAAGCTTTATAAGGGGAAGTATCACATGTTTCGTCTCCTTAAGAATTGCACTTACTAATTCATCATCTATGTACATTTCTAATTTTTCTTGTAAAGACTTGCTCCCAGGCTTTTTTGATACGAGTATCTTCTAAAGAAAAAAATATCAAGGTGAAAACTGAAAGAATTCTTCCACAGGGAGTTAGTTAGACCACAGACACATGGTTCCTTTTCACCCTGTATAAATATGCTATCAACATTTTTGGAAAAATTTTCTGCAGTTCTAATACTAATCAATTTATATACAATTTGGCGTATAAACGATTGAAAAGTTTTTTGGTCGGTAAGTGTAGTTATCACGTGGCTTTACGTTTATTCCAATAAACGTGAAGCAACTGATATAACAAATGACGATCCTTCAAACCGGAACTCCTTGCCAATTTTTTTCCTGAGATTTGAATTCATGTTATGTTCCAAAATCCAATATTCTATCCTTGAAAACAAACAAATTTTATTCAGTGGATTAGATAAGCAAATCTCCGAACAGTTATACCTATTCCAGTATTGATAAAGAAGTTATTAAAAGTTCAAATAATTTTACAATTTGTACAGCAATAAAAAATTGCCGCAAAAATCTTTCAAAATATGCCCAATTAAATGAAAGACTGTTAAAATATGTACAAGCATGCTGAAATTCAATTCTAGTATTCTTGAATTATGAAGAAACATTACTAATTTGAAATGAAATAAGTCTAAACCAAATCAAACTGAAGAAATAACTTTCTAGAGCATATTTTTTAATTTTATCCAATTTGTTTCTGTAATTTCGTTTACTTTCACTACATTCATATTCAATAGGCTTTAAGGCTAGTTCACATGATATATCCATCTCAATAGAATTCAGCATTGTCAAAACATGGGTTTTATATAGATTTGTAGCGTTTTTCATTGGTTGCACTAGTTTTGCATCAGTGTGTTGCACTGACACTACATTAGTTTTCATTGAATTCCGGTGTAAGCAATTCCCAATAGAACAGGAAAAATGTAGTTCGACTGATTTGAAGATTGTTCTTGTTGAGCTATTCGAGAGCTGAAATATTTTATATTTTATGATATGTTCGCTAAAAGTTCAGCCATTTTAATAACTTGCATCAGTTTCACAGTGAAATATAGAAAAATCTACAGTAGTGTTATTATTAAGGGGTTTTTCGGAAACTTACTCGATCACTTACCCAGGTTGAATATTGACAGCAATTGAACTGTTTATCTGTCAATTTGTAACCTGGGTTAGTGATTGAGTAGTATCCGATAACTCCTTTAGCTTGTTTTTGGCCTGGTGTGTTAATGTTGATCCCGTGATAGTGCTTCTTCCCTTTTTTCCAATCATCTACTTCTGTCCTTATCAGTGTGGGTCATACCTATAGTGACCATACGTCCCGCTTTGGGCGGGACAGTCCCGCTTTGAAGCTGCTTGTCCCGCTGTCCCCAGCGAGGGCAAAAATGTCCCGCTTTTTCAAAGAATGCACTATCAAAATTTTCCCTCATTTCAAAATATCTTACAGATGAGAAAATCACCAACTGGAATGCTGAGAATATCGCCTCTGAACAACGATGGGTAGAACTGTTCCTGCATTTCCGTGCCAATAATATCCCTGTGAAATCTTTCATATCATTTCTGAGTATGTTATGTAGTGCCTGCCTGAAAGTAACGCTCTTGTAGAGAGAAATTTTCTCTCTGATGAATAAAATATGATCAATTGAAAAACGCAGTTAAGTGTTGCAGTATTGAAGGCCATTCTATTTACAAAAGTTAACATCAAAAAAACATGTAATGAGCTTTATTCGTATTTGAAAACTAGACCAGAAATATTGAAACAGATTTGCTCCACCGAAAAGTACAAAACTAATGCTGATTGATTTTTCATTTATCTTAATATTGATTGTTTTTGTTTTTTTTGTTTATTCATTCATATGAATAAGATGCTAACAGTTTCAGTAATATTCCCATTCAATTTTAATGCTGATTTTTACTCGGTTTGTTATTTGACTCCTTCGTTGTTACAATGTTGCACAAAGTTTTTGATATTTTTTTAGATGATTGGTATGCTTTTCCATTCGTTCTTATTCTTTGTTGTTTATCTTTTCATTTTCCCTGTTTTATTGTTATTTGTTTCGTGTAATCTCATGCCCAAGTGTTTTCACTTAAATATATCTATTCATTTTCAAAGTTAATGGTAATTTGTTTGCTTGTATTGAACCCTTTTTTCGGTTCTTTTTTGTTTCATTCGTCCTTCATCACAAGTTTTTTTGTTAGTTATAATTTTTATTAATTCTGATTGAAATCATTTGATTTGTACACCTTTTCTCTTTAAAGTCTTGTTTTTGCGTTACTCAGTCTAGTGTCCCGCTCTGGACTCAATTTTTTTTGTTCTTTCATCTATTTTTATGTAAATGTCCCGCTCTGATGAAAAAAATAAATGGTCACTTTAGTCATACCCAACAGGAAAGCACTTTTTGCAAGGACTTTTCCCATTTCTCTCAATGTCGTAGAGAGACAGTGTCCAACTGAAATTAGCTTATGTTCTTCTTCAGTTTTTTTACATCTCCAAATAGTACGATTAAAAGCACTCAGTGTTATCAGGGGTAATGCAAATTCTGTCCCCTTTGTACTGTCTAGACAGAAAGTTTTGAGCACGTGTCTTTATAACCAGAATTTCAGTTTGGGACATTGTTATTGTTTTTCCCGGTATTTGGACCATAATACCCAAGGTCGCTCCTTGCACCCTTAGGGAGGGGTGTTTAATGTAAGCTGGCCTTGAGAATTAAGTCTGGTATATAAAGCAAATACATAAATGGAAGAATAAATTATGATAACCGAAGTGAACTAAAATTCTGTTTTTGAAATTTCTTTTCGAATGTTTTCAAAACTGTTTATTCGATCGAGTCCCAAAATAGCTTTTTCTAGCCCAGAATGACATACTGTGTAAGGCAAAAAAGATAGAGTTGATTTAAATGTGGAGGAATCCTGTATGTGGCGCCCTCTACTGGTAATCTAAAAACTAATAGGTATTTGGATTCTGTATCATATAAAACCCCCGCATAACACATTTTGTGGAATAATTCGTGACTCTCAAACTCCCCCTTACTTGCCCCCAAAGTTAGGAAAATACAGAAATCGACTAAAACGATCGACATCAACAATTCTCAGAAACGACCGTTTTCTGGTGACAATTCGATTAAATCAAAGTTTCTGTGACAATGTTCTATGATGTTTATACATATCTTTGACATTATCTAAATCGATATCTTGTTAGTTAAAGTAGAGCGTCCACCTATCGGCAGCGAACATAGCGGACGAAGCGGATTTTAGAATTCTTCGCATATAATCCGATTCGTTCGGCGCGGGTAGGTGGACGCGCTTGCATTAGTTTCTATACAATACAAAGGATTCTAAAATCCGCTGCGTTCGCTGCCGATAGGTGGACGCTTACCTTTAAACGTCTATACAGTTGACAATAATCAATTCAAGTTCTATACAACATCATACTAGCCTTTTTACAACAGGCGAAGTATAGTTCAACATTCTTACAGTTGATGGTTTATTTTATTCGTTTATTCAGAATTCAACTTTCCTATTCAAATCAAAGGCATATGAAATAAAAAACTAAGCCGGTTACCTAGTTGGTTGAGCAATTGGATCATAGTTTTTCTTCTTAAAATCTTACATGAATTAGAGTACTGACTGATGTGAAGTCAGAAGCTTTAGCGCGCTTGTTCACATTGTAAAAAGGATAAGTTCTTCCTTTCGGGAGGTATTGTATTTACGGTCGATATAGGCCTGGGCGAAACTGATGAGTGGAAAGTAGGAAAGTTGAATTCATAGATGAATGAAATGTAACCAATAGCTCTCAGGGTTGTCGTTTTCCCCATATGAACAAGTTCGCAAAAACTTCTCACTTCACGCCAGGGCATTCTTCAATTTCTTCTTCTCTTACAGATTATGTGTACTTCGAGACCTCTTCGACGTCTCCGTACCAAATTCGCCGAATCGAGGAATTGAACAAAACGACTTCTGGGAATGTAGAGGCGAAAGTGATGTGCTTCTACAGGCGGAGGGACATACCGACTCAACTAATTCAACTCGCCGACAAACACCAATGTGAGTAACTAGTTTTATAAATAACCAGGTACAGGAAGACCATCGGACGATAGGTTGTTTCTCGTTCTTTTTTCATTTTTATTCCATTTTTGAAAAAAAAAACATTCGGAATTGCAGTTATATTCCAGTCGAATTGTCCTTTTAGCAGGAAAATTTTGGGGTAGTTTTGATTTCTTTCATTCTTCATGTTTTTTGGGGTGCTGAATCCGAATTTGAGGTTTGCTAACAAAATTTCGTGACGGAACAAAATACAAAAAGATGAAAAATCTCATTCTTGGTCAGTTTTTTGCTTATTACTCGGAAAATATCAACTTTTCGTGAAAAGCCTTTCCATACAAATTGAAAGTACATAAAGTTTCCTACAAATTGTACTACCAAAGCTTGTTCTGCGACAATCCGTTCTGGCTCAAATTATAGTTGAAATTGGGGTATTTTCTATGACTCAAAAAATGAAGAAAATTAAATTTTATGGTTCCGACGATGCGATCCTCTTGAAATTTTGCATGAACATTCAGTATATCAGTCTCGATTCACAAAAAAATTTCACTCGAATCGGATATCTTGACCAAGAATGAGATTTTTCATCTTTTTTTGTATTTTTTTCAATGTCCCGTCACGAAATTTTGTTAGCATACCTCTGATTCAGATATCAAAACTACCCCAAAAATTTCCCGCATGGAGTTCTTTTAAGCACAAATATACTAAACTATCACTAGTGATTTTCGAAAATAATCTTTTTAGAAGTGATGGATCCTCAGAAAACTAAAGCGATTATCCGTTTTTCGTTCCGTAGTCAGATTTTCGGTAAATTAATTATCTAAATCACCAATATAAGGTACTGCCTTATGTTATCAGTATTTTTAGTGTACAACAATAGAACAAAACTCTTTGAAGAGGCCAGCTCCATTTACAATTATGACAGTGGGAACATGTTGAAATCTAAATTTGAACCAAACAAAACGCTATTGCTTTCAGATGAATCAGTGATATCAAAATATCAGGGTTACTATCAGAAAGAGCGCTTTATAATTCTTGATAAACACTTCCTGATACTGGGGTTAAGCTTTCTGGAACTAGATTTGGAATTTCGTTTGATGGTTGAAAGGTTACAACGTTGGCAAATTGTACTAACTCGTGCGAAAAATGTTCTTTCAAGTAGCTGCATTTAACATTAACTTGGGAGTATATCTTTTAATCTGCTTTCATTCTAAATTTTTCAAAATGAGCGAATTGAATGAAATATTCAAAAATGATCGATTGAGTCGAGTTATGGTTGGATGAAAAAAGTAGGTTTTCGCTAGTAAGTCGAAAGACCATAAAAAATGACACGTTTAATTCAGTATGGCGGACAGTTTGAGACGCTGGTCTATGAGGTTCTATTTCCCGTGTTTCGGATGACCATAAACCACGCTTCGCATTAACCGGCGTCATCACCCGACTATGAGGTCTCAGAATTTCAACATTTGGTAATTAAAATTACGTTAGATTTGGAGTCGAATAATTTATCCACACATTATCGAATTCTTTCAGTATAAACAGATGGAGCATTCTTTCGTTGTTCTATCTGCATTGACAAAAGATTCTGTGTTGTAAACGTCCAAGAGTTAATACTAAAGGCTGATTTCTATCAAACCAGCGAATGCTCATTACATCCCTACTCTTTCTATTTGAGTTCGCAAAAATTTTATGCTGATTTTTTAGCGCATACGCCGACAAAGTTTTGACACTGGAAAATCAATGAAGAGCGGTCTAGCTCTTGCTAAATGGTTTTCTAATAAGAGGTGTTATTTTGAATAGTCCGCTATTTCGGTAAATGTCACGTTTTAAGCTGTCATTTTTTGAGATTTGACTAGTAGAAACTACGCCATTTATAAAAATGGAACGATACACGCTTCAAGAACGCATTGAAATTATTTAAATTCACTATAAAATGTTGAAAATTTGTCGGACCGCAATAAAGAAATTAGTGGAAAATTCGAGCTGTTGGGACAAGTTAGTGATGTGAAAAATAAAACCCGTGTATGTCGCTCAAGAACAGTCATTGGACCTTAATTTTTGGAAAATGAGGCGGGAGCAACAGTTACAGTGAATGGATTGCGCTATCGAGAGATTATTAATGATTTTTATGCCGAAATCGGATAGTATCGATCTGGACAACGTTTACTTTGAACAAGACGGCGGTTCGTTCCACACAAGCAACGAAATCATTGATCTTTTGCGAGAAAAGTTTCCGGATCGTGTTATCTCTCGAAGAGATCACAATTGGATATGGTCCTGTAAGCGTGGTCGTGGTGGTCATCTGCCTGATGTTATTTTCCACTATTAACGGCATTGCTTCTTCTTTATAATGAAATTAACATCCGATCATTTATATTGAAAAATGGCATTTTTCTTTGAATATCAAAATAACACCTCTTATTGGAAAACCCTTCATTTATCCGTTTGGATTAAAATTATTCGAGTCCCTGCAGATTGATTTTACTTAAGTGAATATAGTAAATTAAATCAATTTGATTTCACTGATCGGTATGTTTTGAAATTTCTTCTCCCCATACGTTGTCGTTTTCCGAATGCGATCACACATACCACAATACCTGTGCCACCCCGTAGCTCGGGCGGCGAACGAGATACGGCCGGTCGCGAGTTATTCCGGTCCCGGGGATCGACTTGACCCGGGGCGGTCGGTCGGTGTGTCGGTTTTTGCCTGTGTAATTATGAGAGTAGAGCTTTGTCAAAAACCCTTGCCACTAACGATTGTACATCGGAACGGGATGGAGCGGCGGCGGATCACCCGCGCCGCCCCCCTCTCACCGGTCGTCATGGCGACGGAAGTCGCGCGGCCCGAACGCGGAGAAGAAGAGTACAACAGTTGCCTAATGTTTTCGCGAAACACACAAACATGCTGCCCCGAACACACGACGTGGTGCGGCATCCGCGCTGCACCGGAAACACGTGCGTTTTGGTCGTTTCCGGTCGCGTCCTTGTCGTTTTTTTCGAAGGAATTGAAGATGGAATTGTTATTCGATGATCATTTGGAGATGTAAACAATCAGTGACAACATTGGCGAAGTACAAGGAGCTAGTTCTGGTTTGGGTACCTGTCCGCCAGAACGTTGAAGGAAATGGTAAAGCTGACGCACTGGCAAAAGCAAGAGCAAACGCTCCCTTCGCCAGATCCTTGTTCTCATGTTGGGAATCACTTTTAAGGTTGACGCTCACTTTGACGAGACGAGGAGTTGTTTTCCGCCGGAACGGTTTGCACTGAATCAAAAGGGTAGACGCTCATCTAGGAGACGCGAAGCGAATCGTTAGACGTTGGACGAAGCGAATCGCTCGGAAGGAACGCGTGGTTTTCCGTTGGGGTCTTTAGCATTGAAACAAATGGGTAGGCGTCACCTAGGAGGCGCGAAGCGAATAGCTGCGAGGAGGCGTGTCGTTCGACGCGTGGATCATCTACCCTTGTTCATGCGGGTGGGCGGCTTGCAAAAAGAGTAATACAAATTTATTGTGGCCTAGAGATAGGGGGAATTTCTTCCGAAGCCTGCTCGACGCATCGCTTCGTCCAAGTGCGCGGTCCTCGGCGAAATTACGCTTCATCTCGTCCAAGTAAGCGTCAACCTTTACTTATAAGGGCGGAGGTTGATGATTGGGAAGAAAGAGAGAAATACTCTTACTGGATTTACACACAAAGTCAAAGACGAGCAAAGAGACTGATTGCACCTACAAAAGGGAAGACTTAACAAGCTCTATCGTTGTCAAAAAACGAACCACCTGCACCAGATCTGCATGGAAGACTCTCCGATATCTGTGGGTTATGTGGATCGACCACAGAAACCACTTAGCATATATGAATTATGCCAATACAATGAATTGGTGCAAACCACACCTACTCTACAGTAGGACGTTAGTTTGAAACCAGCCCACTTTTGCGAATTAATTTACCTGAGAGTAAAAAGTAAACCTAAAAAATCCTTTTCGTATTTGTTATGCAGCCAAGTAGAATCTGTTTATACGCGCGAACAACATTCCGGCGTTGCGACCTCGTGCCGTATGTTTATTCCGTATTGGGATAACTGATTCACCGCTTCCCTACTCTGATACTAACGGCTTGCGTCTGTTACAGACAATTTTGTCAGTGTTGCAACACCGTCTATTAGTGTTTAGTTTCTCGATGCGTTGTATTATAGTCCATTCACGAAAGGTTGAGCCGTCGGTTGGCCATGGAAATTTGGCATATTCCACTGTGTATAATGAAATTTTAGGTTATGTTCTTTATTTTCTTGTCAGATTGATACGCAATGTTGTCAATATTGCATAGAGTTGTCTGACAACTCTCAAGCTCGTCGGACGAGGCCGGGTATATTCGGCAACGTTGACTTTATTTTACGTTGGATAGCAAATACTGCCAACTTCAGATAAATAAAGAAACGCCTACTATGTGCTCAACCTTTCGTGAACGGACTATACGTTTTCATTTCGATTTGACGTTCATGAACTGAATTATTTTACTGATTTGTTGGCAGTTTATTGTTGATTAAGGCTATTCCGGTAATTAGAGCTAGTGCAAAATTACGAAATTGTTGTATTATATTTAGGATTTTAAAAATGAAAATCTAACCGAATGTTTACTTCACCCAAGTGCGGCAGTGAAATACTTTCCATCTCACTCTAATGCTCGTTTGATTACTATCCTAGCTTTTTTTGACGCTGCATCACTTCCAAACTGATTAAAATCAGTAACGCAGCGTTCCTATTGGTCGATTCGGACCGAAGTGAAGTAATTTCTTCAGTTAATCAGTCAAATAAAAAAGTCCCAATGCAGTACCATTCACGCGTAAGGCCATCACCATATTTATTTCTTACTCAGAGGAAGTTACATTCCTGGGCATTATGTAGTTTCATTATAATTACGCACAAAATACCTATTTGGTCTCAGTGCAGAAAGGTAGTCATGATGCCAATCGACCACAATCTTATCAATCAATATAGTTTTTGCAAAAGCTTCTAAGTAGCTTTTTAAAACTGTAAATTCTGATTTCTTCTGACACTGGAACAAAAGGGAGCAGGGGTATGCGGACCGAGAACGAGATATTCTGACCAATTAGGTATTTGTGGCCCGGTACACTTGTGCTGCAAAGAAACCTCGATTCAGTGTCAGAATTCAGGGATGCTTTCTGAGGTAACCAAGCCAAATGGGAGCATGGGCTATAGCGATAGCTATCGGGCGTGACACAAGATAAGGGAAGAAACTAGCTTCTGCTTCGATGCCTTTGTTACGTCACCTCCGGTAGCTACCACGATAGCTCTAGGTTCTAGGGTAACACTAGCTAACTTAGAATTAGGGTAGCTGTCTGGGATAGGCTAAGGCTCTCGCGATAGCTGTCGGAGGTGACGTGAGGATATGACGAAGAACTTTATTTTGATTCGATACCTACCTTACATCACCTCTGATAGCTATCGCTATAGCTCTTGGATGTACGAATGCTTTCTCTATGCTCCAATTTGGCGTTTTTTTTCCAGACAGCTCTCCAAAATTCTAACGCTGCGGGTCTTAGAATTGAAGGGAGCTAATTTTTTTATTAGCAGATTGAGAATATATTCGTTCCTTCTACTCTTACCGAAATTCATATGAATTTTTGTCTATCAGAAGACATTTCGAACACCAAGATCCCAAGAAGTAGGTAAAATTTATCCAATATAGTTGGATTGGCCGATAATTACGGATGTCCATTAAGATATGGAACGTGCAGATATAATGGGATTTCTGAGAATTTCATGTTTATTTTGTATAAATAGCGTGTGAGGTGAGGTGTAGCCTTTAGTTAATTAATTTATGTAATTACAATCAATAATTATTGTTTTTTGTGCCCCTGTTCCTAGGGGATAAACGTGCAAAATCAATGAAATTTCTTCGAGTTTATGATTTCGAATAAAAATTATATTTGTAAACAAGATAAATTAGATAATAATTTTGATTTTCAGTTTAGGCTAAGTAGGTCAGAATAGCTCCGTTCAGTTCGTATATGGTTCTCCAAAATACAATAATCGAAGAGTTCTCGCGTTACATATAATGATTTAGAATATTTTCAACTTTTTTCGAAAAAAACACAGCTAATACTCAAGGATATTAGCTACAAAACGATACCAACATAATTTCTGTAAGTTACATAATTAGAAAGTAATTATTGCTGTTCCAACATAACCCTTATGAAAATTGATAAAATAAAATAAAACTCAGTACTACTGCACTTTCGATAATTTTTAATGATCAAACAAACAAATTAGTCATAAAAATTGCTCAAAATGGCCGCCTCTGCTTTGTAGACAGGCAGTGGCCCTTATGACGACCTGCAGCAACAAAAACAAGTAGTTTTTGTTTTGTAGCTAATAACCTTGCGTGTTTAATCATTTTAGAAAAATTATACTTCAATGTGCTAGTTCTTGTACTATTGCGGATTTACTAAAAAACTCAGTCCATTTTTTTACTAACATATTTTTAAAGAATATTTTTTAGGCATTTTCAAGTTAAATGTTTTCATATTGTTCTACTTTAATGATAGGTTGTAGTATTATCTTTCAAAAAACATTTTTTTCGCATCTGTAGGATCTTTATGTCCAAAGAAATCGATATTAACGAAATACGAAAATAAAGGTAATTTAAAATGGGGGCTACTCCAAACTAAGGGGGTAAACTTCCCAATGTGGGTGTTTTTGTCGATTATATTAGGTATATTTGATTCCCCTTAAATTATAGCCAAGTCATGACCAACTGTATAAAACAACAACGATTAATGATTGAATGTAACGGTTACGTAATGGCGTATGGAAAAAACCACAAATTAGTTAAAAAATTATCGCGTATTAAAGTTAAGGTACCCATTGTCAATATTTATTGTGAATTTCTTGTTTTTATTTCAGTGGTCGTTTGTTGTTGTTTATTAAGTGTAAAAAGCAGTTTTTCTAGATCATATCAAAGGTTTGACCGTATTATCCATAACTAATGTTTGTTATGGTCCCTTGTATCTCCCGAAATCTTCACGTGATAATTCTCGAATGTTCCACTCTTCTGTATCTCATTAACATGCATCTACATATAATAAAATTTCGAAAATTATCAAATACACATTCAATGCTACCAAATACCCCCCAACATCTTCGGTGTTTAAATAGAAATAGAAAGCGGCGGCGGCAATGCAATTCCATACAGTACGGAGTTATTTTCTTCTAATCCCGATAAGTGAATATCTTCGTCCACCTCACGCCGCCCCCAACCGAATTTTGTCAACGCCACTGATCCGAGATGGGGGGGCGCGGAAGACAGGTGCGGGGGGTGGAGGCGGTCGGCGGGACTCGCGATCGATCCGCTTCCGACACCGCCGCCGCCGCCACGGTGTGGGCCCAATCAAGAGACTTTTCGCTCATTTGGATGTGGGGGCGGGTGCCGCTCTGATGGTGGACGTCCACCACCCGCCGTCCCCGCCGCCGCCGCTAAGGGGGACGGGGTGAAGGCGGCGGCCGGGTATGTGTGGTCCCGCGGGAAGAAGGTCTCTCTTATCCCGAGGGATATCGGCGGGAGTATACGGGAATCGCGCCGAGGAGATGAGTGCAGGATAGGGGTTGTTTTCTTTGTGTCATTATATGCCAAATCGTACTGGGTGTTCCATAAAATATGACCATTCGAAATTTTTGTTTCTCAATATCTCAGACAAAAGGAAACCCATCGAAATAAAATGTTGCGGCCATATGCAAGATGGTCATAATAAGCTGCATGCAAAATTTTGTGGTCATAGTGTAATTCAATTGGAATATCGAAAAGAAGAAACTTCATATTTCCATAAAAAAATATCCGATTCGGATGAAATTGATTCACTGAATGCAGAATTTTGTGGCCATATTGTTAACAGAACCATAGAAAAATTCAATTTGAAGATTGAAAAGAAGAAATTTCATATTTCCAGTAAAAGAAACTGGTGAATATTTTTTTGTGAATGGAGATCGATATACCGTATGTTCGTCCAAAATTTCGTGGCCATAGTGGTTACAGAACCATAAAAATCAATTGAAATATTGAAAAGAAGAATCTACAGGCTGTCCCGTAATTAGACCGACAAACTTTTAGTGGACATTATAGATGATATTTTAGACAGATTCGACCCAAATCATATAATGCAAAATTGCTTCTGGAGCTAGTGCCCTTTGAAGACGACGTCCTGTCCACACTTTTTGCCACATATTCGCAAAACGGAGTCGCATAAATTGCTGAAAGTTTACACATTGGCTAATATCAAAAATGCGCATCGATTAGATTGAGATTCTTTCATGTCAAGCACAATCGATACGATTGTGCTTGACATGAAAGAAATGCACTCAATCTAATCGATGCGTATTTCTGATATTAACCAATGTAACCAATGACTCAATAAATGAAAAATATTTAATTTATGGTTCTGATGATGCGATCCTCTTGAAATTTTGCATGAACATTCAGTATATCAGTCTCAATTCACAAAATAAATTTCGCTCGAATCAGATATTTTGTTATGGAAATATAAAAATTCTTCTTTTCAACATTTCAATGAATTTTCTATGGTTCTGTTCACACTATGGTCACACAATTTGCATGAAGCTTATTATGAGCACCTTGCATTTGGCCGCAACATTTCATTTCAATGGGTTTCATTTTGTCTGAGATATTGAGAAACAAACATTTTGAATGGCCATATTTCGTTTCATAAAACATGCCCATTCAAAATTTTTGTTCCTCAATATCTCAGAGAAAACGAAACCAATCGAAATGAAATGTTGCGGCCAAATGCAAGTGCTCATAATAAGCCTTATGCAAAATTGTGTGACCATAGTGTGAACAGAACCATAGAAAATTCAATTGAAATGTTGAAAAGAAGAATTTTTATATTTCCATAACAAAATTTCTGATTCGAGCGAAATTTATTTTGTGAATTGAGACTGATATACTGAATGTTCATGCAAAATTTCAAGAGGATCGCATCATCAGAACCATAAAATTAAATATTTTCATTTATTGAGTCATTGGTTACATTGGTTAATATCAGAAATACGCATCGATTAGATTGATCGATGCGCATTTTTGATATTAGCCAATGTGTAAACTTTCAGCAATTTATGCGACTCCGTTTTGCGAATATGTGGCAAAAAGTGTGGACAGGACGTCGTCTTCAAAGGGCACTAGCTCCAGAAGCAATTTGCATTATATGATTTGGGTCGAATCTGTCTAAAATATCATTCGTATTGAAAGGTTTTTCAAGAAAAGTTGATAGTTTCTGAGTAATATGCAAAAAACTGACCAAGAATGAGATTTTTATTCTTTTTGTGTATTTTTTTCTATGTTTCGTCTCGAAATTTTGTTAGCAAACCTCAAATTCGGATTCAGCACCCCAAAAAACATAAAAAATGAAAGAAATCAAATCTACCCCAAACTTTCCTGCTAAAAGCACAATTCGACTGGATTATTAGGCATTTTCGGAAACTTACTCGGGTTAACTCTATCTCTAACCTTCGCGTTCGTTTACGTAACCCGAACATCCAACCCGTGTTCGGAAAGTACGGTGCTATTAACTCGATCACTGACTCAGGTTTATTTATCGTAACCCTACACGAGAGCAGGGTCGTAGAGTCACCGCATGCGCACTGCAGTTCAATTTTCCATTTTAAAAAGGCGGAAATAAGTCTTTTACTCTTTTCTTAGTAATTTCATATATTCTGTTATGCAAGTGAAGAGAATGTAGGCTCAATGTAAAATGCGTGGTTCTATGAGCCAAGAAAATTATGTAAAACAGCTTCTTCATAACTTTGTATGCAGATCATTCTGCACTAAGCTACAGCCTTCTTTACTTTGTTACTCAAAGATAACATTAAACATGGTAGGGCACGCCAGAAATTATAAGAAAGATTTTACAAAAGCCAATCAATACAAGCAATGCTAGAGACAATCCGAAAATAGACTGAGACTGAAAAAATAGATTCAAATATTTGGTTATGTTATTGATACGTCTGACACTTCAAATCCTAAACCTGAAGTCTTCGTAAACTTAGAAACTGGGTCCGTGATCCGAGTATATCCGTCACGTGATCCAATGGATTGAGTTAATAACCCTGAGTAAGTTTCCGAAAACGCCTCTTGATGAAAAATAATTAAATAGATATTTCCATAAATTTTTCTTTAATTGAATCTAAATCCGTATTTCGATTGTAACTCGAAAAATAACTACCCAGAATGCGTCTTAAATTACTTTGTTTTTTGTTATACTAGATGTTTCATAATATATGTACAAAACTTCAGGATATGATAGCTCGTCTGAAAATATGAAAAAATTTCTATTAACTTAACCTCCGAAGTTCACAGTTCACAAAATGTAGAAATCGAAAAAAATTCATTGTTTCGAATATCTCCGGAACCAGAAAACAGCTTCCGTGGGCATTTTTTTTAAGTTTCAATTGGTGAGAGTTTTGAAAGATAAGCAAGTGTTTCTCTTCCCGACTTCAACGTAGAAAGTGGATTTGTCCATAAGACGGTCGACGTACTTTGACCAAAAGTACCTTTTTTTTGCTTATCAAACAATGGCAATTCAAATGAGCCCTTTCAAAAATCGTACTATTTTAAAAAGCATAGAAATTGGTGAGAAAAACACTCACGTCCCTTTCAAAGTATACACCAATTGCGACTTGAAAAAAAATTCCCTTGGTTATATTTGAATTATTTTTCATTAGCTGTGGGCAATAACATCTTCCATTCCATTTTTGTGGCGAACAATCATTTACTTTTAATTAGAAATTTCACGAGCCCTACGGGGTCAATCGTCATGAACCTGCATGTTTTATGGAATTCTGCAAAGATAAATTTTAATTCCAGGTGCCTTAGACTCGGAATCGAGTAGCAGTCCAGTCCTTGATGCCAGTGGCGGAGGCTTCACCAGCTCACGGGAACAACTAACTCCGAAGCAGCGCCACCAGGTTAAACATCGAGAACTGTTTTTATCGCGACAAGTAGAAACTTTACCTGCCACCCACATACGAGGAAAATGCTCGGTGACGCTCTTCAACGAAACCGAAACTCTCGGTTCGTACCTCGGAAAGGTAAGGAAAAATGTACATTTCACTATGATGCATTTCGATTCTATACGTAATTTCTTGAAAAACTTGATTATTCTTTTTGTTATTGTTATTTTGTGTAATTTAAACTTTTAGTCATCCTAATAGCGTTTTCCATTGGGTGCACCAGTTCAGCTCTAATGTTGCACTGGTTCTCATTTGAATGAACATTTCATTGTTCTTTGTACCAATGGAACACAAAATTTGCACTCAGGTCGCACTGGTGCGTTCCAGTTCTCGCAATGGAAGGCGCTATAATTCTATGACTTCAGCATACGTTTTTCTAGCATAGGTGCCAGACTGTGCATTTTCCTAGCTTCACTATTATAAACATTTTCATCTACTTTGTTATCGAAACATCATCCCGCTTCAACATAGTTACATTTATATAGGGTGAATCCTGATGATCTATACATATTCCATACAGAGAGAGAGGTACAAATTAAAGAGCACAAGACGAATCCTAACCTCAATAATACCCTGATCTGCGCCCAATCGGGATTCATGCTTCGAACGCAATGGCAGTTTGCTTACTATGGGACAATAAAAAAGTTCTGAGTAATACATACCATATGGAAATGAGAGCCATCATTCATTGTTTTGTGTCCCTGGGCAAATGTTCAGGGAGAGGCTGTTACGATTTAAATGCATAAAAAAATATTAAGTTCAGTAAGGATGTACGCAACGCATAGTCAAAAAGCTTCAGAAGGTAGTTGTTTCAATGAGTAGTTACCTCAACTTTCACCTGAACTTCTATTCTTCGGCATATGCAATTTCACCTATAGTCTGTTCAAATGTAAGAAGGAGCAATAACAGTAAGTTTGGCGCAGCAGTAGGGTATTCGGATAGGTACTTTCGTCCAGAGTCGAATCGAGTAGATTTCATACAATCGTTCAGTTTTATCTGAATGCAATTCTTACAGCACATCTAAGTGAAATATATACACGCTCTCATTCATTCCTTATCGAATTTATTCCATTTGGAGGTTCCACACTGTATACACTTTGTCAAAAGATTTTCTCTATCCAGTACCATCCACAGTCTGTTCCGAGTACGATCCTGGCAGACTCTTAGGGCGCTCTAAGGGAGCGTTTTTATAACAGTTTGACCAATACGAGCTTTATTGTGCGCAAACTAGACGATTCTGTTTGTTTACTAAGCTCCTTCTTATATTTGAACGGACTATAGATCTCTAGGAGAACAGTCAACTTAAAGAGGATAAATATGATAAAATCGATATTTTACTGTCAAGTACGCTTATTCTTCTTTCAATTATGGATATGTCTCCATCCAAATGTAAAATTTAAGCATTGAATAGATGAATAGAACAATGGATAGTAGGTACTTGATTTCAAAATCGATTATTACAATGGAGTTTCTCGTTCAATGCCATCTACCAATGAATTCTGTAGTTATCATACCGAACCAACTGTGGTCGCCAACCAGATACTCCTTGAATACAGTGAAGCTTTGTAAATGTTTACAAAGTAGTTTCTAACCTCTTTTAGAGTGTTTCTTTTCGTCGCTCCCTTAACTGACACTGAAGGGATACAGAAATAATGCAAATTTTTGCAAGCTGTGCTTACAGCTTACTATGGTTACATAGTTACGTGAGTTGACAGAAAATATGTGTATTAACTGTCAACTACACTATGGTGAGCTGTGGTCAAAATTCGATTATAGGTTCACCTTTACGCGATATTAGTGAAGAGTTCGATTTTACCTTTGTGGTGTCCGTCAACCAGATACTCCTTGAATATTTTGAAGTTTCTGAAATGTTCACAATGTAGATTCTAATCTCTTTTGGGGTGCTGCTTTTCGCCACACCCTTTCGACTAGCATTCGCTATAAGGAATACAAAATAGATACCCACCCCCGATACTATGTGGAGATGCCGCTTTTATTATTTTTGTGGTTGTCATCAATGTGCAAGAGGACTCCTGTATGATAAAGTTATAGGTTATCAACCTTTTAGAGTATAATAGAATTTATTTGCCTATAAGAATCACAAATTCCTAGTAGAAGGTAGAATCGCGTTGTCTAAAAGAAGGGTGGCTACAACTCTAGATTTAGATTATGTTATTATTACACATGATTGAAAGTTGAAGTACATAATATCGTGTATCTTTTTCTTTCAGGACGACATGTTCTTCTACTGCCTCGTGTTCGACCCAACCCAGAAGACCCTCCTTGCCGACAAGGGCGAAATCCGCGTCGGTAGTCGCTACCAGTGTGACGTTCCGCCGATGATGGCCGAAACAGACGACCGAGGCGACGGTAGCGACCTAGAAACTCTAGTGTGGACACCGGAGCACGGTCTCACCGACAGACAGATCGACCAGTTCCTTGTGGTGTCTCGTTCTCTGGGAACCTTCGCGCGTGCGCTGGACTGTATCTCTTCAGTGAAACAGCCGTCTCTTCACATGTCGGCGACGGCGGCCAGCCGCGACGTCACCCTCTTTCACGCCATGGACACGCTGCACCGGCACATGTACGACCTAGGCGCCGCCACTTGTTCGCTGGTACCGGGTTCGGGTCCCGTCCTGTGTCGCGACGAGATGGAAGAGTGGAGCGCGTCCGAAGCTAACCTCTTCGAAGAGGCCTTAGATAAGTACGGTAAAGACTTTAACGATATTCGTCAGGACTTTCTGCCGTGGAAGACGCTCAAGAATATTATAGAGTATTATTACATGTGGAAGACGACGGATAGATACGTTCAGCAGAAGAGGATCAAGGCCGCGGAGGCGGAGTCGAAGTTGAAACAAGTGTACATTCCAAACTAGTGAGTATTTTAAGTTAAGTGCTACTTCAATGTTGAAGTAGGCATGAAATTATACCATTCACAATCAATAAGCGCTTTCGGATACTTACTCGGGTTAACTCGATCCTCAGTCTTCGCGTTCGTTTACCCAACCAGTGTTCGGAAAGTACGGTGCTATTAAGTCGATCACTGACTCAGGTTGATCTATCCAGTAACCCTACACGAGAGCAGGGTCGTAGAGTCACCGCATGCGCACTGCAGTTCAATTTTGTATTCGAAAAAGGCAGGAATACGTCTTCTACTCTTTTCTTAGTTATTTCATATACCTTTTATTCCTGAAAATTATGGAAAGAGAAGAGAATTTGGCTCAGTGTAAAATGTGTGGTTCCAGGACCGCGAAAATAATGTGAAACAACTTATTCATAACTTTGTATGGAGATCTTTCTGCGTTAAAGCTAAAGCCTTCTTTACTTCTTCAATATAGATACTAAAGATAACATTGAATATGCGAGGGCACACCAGAAATTATAAGAAAGATTTCACAAAAGCCAATAAATCCAAGCAAAGCTAAAGACATTCAGTAAATACTGAAACTGAAAAAATAAATTCCCTATTTCTTTAACATAGGTACTCAAAAATAACATTAAACATGGAACGGCAACATTAGAAATTATAAGAAACATTTTACAAAAGCCAATAAATGCAGGCAGAGCTAGGGACAATCCGAAAATAAACTGGGACTGAAAAAACAAATTCTTTCCTTCTTTAACATATGTACTCAAAAATAACATTAAACATGGAAGGGACACCAGAAATTATAAGGAAAATTTTACAAAGCCAATCAATGCAAGCAAAGCTAGAGACAATCCTAAAATAGACTGGCACTGAAAAATAAATTCATATAATATTTGGTTAAGTTATTGATACGACTGTCACTTCAAATCCTAAACCGATGTGTTCGTAAACTTAGAACCTGGGTATGTGATCCGAGTAGGTCCCTCCCCTGACCCAATGGATCGAGTTAGTAACCCTGAGTAAGTTTCCGAAAACAACATTGGTATATGAGCTTGATGAAGGGACATTGTTCATGTTATTACGTTAGATGTGTTAACTCTTATCGAAAGTCAATGTCAGAAAAACACAGATTACATTATTCTCAAGGTTTATTAATCACAGTTAAACTAGATAAACACTCCATGAACTTGATTTTGTCTCTACTATGAAAGCATGGTAACAGACTGAATAACAAAGCAATCAATAGAAATATCTGATATTCCTGTACATACGAAAGCTTAAAATCACCTCATTCATTTGAGAGACACCATAGCAAACAGATAAAAGATGTAATCAAATCCTGTGATCTGATTGGCACCTCTATGCATCCCAATGTCTTTCATAGACGCCTCACATCATTTATAAGAAGCTGAGTGTCACATCTGATATTCTGTGGTTGAATGGCACTTTTGGAAGCTCAAAGTAAGTTGAGGAAATCTTCAACAACCATGGTAAACATTTATCACAATCTCGGTCATAAATTTAGACAAATAGGTTTTGAATCACTTGATAATGTCGAACAAGATTTACTTCAATTTTTCGATTAATCACCCCCAAAAAACTGGTTTTATTATTCTTGACTGTTGCAGTCAACAATATTCTCAAACTAAACAATTAATAATTCTTCCTGTCTTAGTATTTGTTTCTGAGTAAAATATAAGTATTGATGTTTAGGCATGGACTGCAAAATTATCTATCAGATGCATTGAATATCGTATTCTATCGTTTCCGATGTGAATATCTTACCTGTATGTGACATCGCAAAGTACTATGAATATTGAAGTATTAATTAGCCTTATTGTTGAAGGACTGTACTGGAAAGCATTTTTCATTTTTCCCTGATGAAATCATTCTTCTATTATATAAATTCGATATTTTCACCTTTCAGTAATAAGCCAAATCCAGCTGCATGAATAATAACAAAGGAGTAGTGAACGGAAGCAGTAACGGAGGAACAGATTTGACATCATCTTTAGGTGGAAAAGCTTGTGAATCTTGTAATGGTTAGTATTTGGCTTCTCCCATTCTCAACCTCGATGTCATAGCTGCACATTTATCAAACATTCTCAATTTATTTTTCATTTTCAGTAACTGTTTCGAGTCAATGGTACGCATGGGGTCCATCCCATATGCACTGTAGGTTATGTCAAAATTGTTGGAGCTATTGGAAAAAATACGGAGGCCTCAAAATTCCAACACATTTCGGAGATGGTAGTGATTACGATGGAAATGGTAAAAAAAGATCGGGTAAGTTTAAGTTTCTTTCTTTTTTTACTTGAAAAAACATATGGTCCATTCACGAAAGTTTGAGCCGTCGGTTGGCTATGACAGTTTGTCATTAGATTAGATAGTGGACGTTGGTTACCCTTCTGCACTGCGACCAATAAGATCTTTTGTGCGTTACCATGCTAAAACTACGTTTTCCCAGGAATCTGACCTCCTAAGCAAAGCTGGTTACTTCCTTAGGAGACTACGCTCTTATGTCGGCTGGCGTTAATAACGCGCCACCTAGTAGAGTAAGTCTGGTTTGCGCCAGCGCAGTGCATTGGCATAGTATGTGCTCGGTGGTTTCAGTGGCCGATTCACATAACCTACAAATGTCGGAGTTTTCTTTACCGATCTTGTGTGTAGGTGATATATCACGGGACAATGCCCTGTGAGAACGATAGAGCTTGTTGAGCCTTCTCTTGGAAGGTTCGATTAGTCTCTTTGCTTGTTTTTGACCGGATGTGTTTATCCAGTAAGAGTGTTTTCTCCTTTTTTCCCAAACGCCGACCTCTGCCCTAATCAGTGTAGGTGATACTCAACAGGAGGGTACGGGTCCGGTGAAGGGTGTGTTTGCCCCTCTTTTTGCAAGGGCATCAGCTCTTTCATTTCCCTCAATGTTCTGGTGGGCAGGTACCCAAGCTAAAACTAGCTCGATACTCACAAGCATTTCGTATTTCATGTAGAGAGTTCAAAGTTTCCATTAAAACATTCTTCATCGTTCATTGAATGAATTGATTTCTTCATAAAATAATTCTGATGAATCGTCGGTTCCAAAATATCGTAATTTGAATTTAAAGAAGCAAGCCTCTACCTACAGCTACATGCATGTTATACTAAATAGATGAGAATTGTTATGATTGTTGTGAATTGTAAACAAGTTAACCTCTCTCTCGTACTCTCGACTCGAAAACGCGTCGAACGGTAAGGCTACGGGCTACATTAACGTTAGGCCTGGCAACGTTGCATTGGAAGTGGCAAATTATTCCCAAAACTACCAACCTAAGATAATGAAACCAAGACCTACTTTGTGCACAATATTTTGTGAACGGAGTATACCTTATGTTTGTTCTAAAATGTATAGTGCGTTCACGAAAGTTTGACCGTCCGTTGGCCATGGAAATTTGGCATATTCCACTGTGTGTATTAAAATTCTAGATTATGTTGTTTATTTTCTTGTCAGATTGATACCCAATGTTGTCAATATTGCATAGAATTCTTTGATAACTCGGAAGCTCGTCGGACGAGACCAGGTACATTCGGCAACTTTTATGTTATGACAGCAAATACTGCCAACTTCAGATAAATAAACAAACGCCTACTGTGCGCTCAAACTTTCGTGAACGGACTATATGATTTTTAACTTTTTGAACTTACGTTCAAGTGATACATTTAAATTGCTTATAAATCAATATTTCATGACTTTGTTTTATTTTCAGGTAGCGACTTGGAGGATGACCGGATATCTTTGATGGGTCATCGTCCTCACAGATGCAACATTGCGGGATGCGGAAAAGAATTCAAGTTGAAGACACACCTGGCCAGACATTTCGCCACCGCCCACGGTATAATGGTCCGTTCTGGATCACCCAGACCTATCATGAAAACGCGCACCGCTTTCTACTTACACACCACACACCTGACCAGGATCTCTCGAAGACTGTGCAGGCACATAATGAGGCCCAGACACTCAGCTAGGTCGCCTTTCTCGGCCATCAACATACAGGCAGTCAAAATGGAATGTGGGGCCAGGATGAACGGCAAGACCCAAGAAGAGTTGAGAAGACTGCTAATGTACAGAAAAAGGTGAGTGGAAGCATTCATATGAATTAGAACATTCTGATATGGATAAATATTTTCAAATACAGTGGAACTTCCCTATAACGAACGTCTGTATAAAAATTCCATGTTTAAAACACCCTCTAAAACGAATTAAATTCTCTCTATAAAGAAATATTCAAAAAACATCACTCTTTGAATGGGTATTGGTAAGAAGGTATAAGGGTGGGATTTTTCAGAATTTTTTCAAACATATGTAATAAATCCCGACTTTAACCTAATTCATTTCGGCAGGCAGAGAGATCCTTCTGAAACAGTTTTAAATACACCCCTTGCTGATGGTTTCAATCTAACCATTACGCTAGTATGAAAGTTGTGCGAAAATGTCTAAAAAAAATGCTTAAGTTAGAATGATAAACTTAGATTTATCACTGAAGTCGACCGCAACATTGCCGACTATAGAAACAAATTTTCTGTAAAACGAAATTTCTTTATATTTTTTGCGATTTAGCGCTTTCGTTGTGTAGAAATTCCACTGTATCTGCTTCAGAGATTCGACAGTTTTGTCGATTTTTTAACGAACTGGACCTCGTTATTAAACCATAATTCTTGTTTGATCGAATGTTATTCTAATCAGCTTTGATCAGTGATGAAAATACAATTGACGTGATGTATGTTACTAGAACACATCAATAAAACTCACTAAGCAAACCAATGAAAATAAGAAACAAATTAAACCAAGAATTCGAAAATGATATATCTCTATGGCATACCATTTTTTAGACAGCTTTTCAGTAAACTTTAACAACTCCGACTTAATTATTTCCGGGTTTTTTGCAAATCAGCCCGCAGATGGCAGTACCATCGGTATCTAAGCTTTGCATCTGTACTGTTACTAGTCTATCCAAATCCGAGAGGCCAGCGTAAACAAACTAGAAACGCGATTAGGACGGCTTTTATTGGTCGAAGCTTCAGGAACGCCACTTTTGACCAATAAGAGCGTCCTAATCGCGTTTCTAGTTTTTTTACGGTGGCCTCTCGGATTTGGATAGACTGTAAATGGCTGGATCGACCTGAATGAAATTTTGTTTACTACTCATTCATTTTATTCATATATCATGCAGGCCATAGACTGTCGAGATTTGCTAGCGTTATAAAGGTGTTTCAAATTGCGCGTTTTTTGAAGAATAAATGAAACGAAATTTGCATTCATTTTTAAAAACTTTTTATTGATGATTGAAGTATCAATCATGACATTTATGTACCAAAATAATATGTATCTGCCAAATGGCCTCCTCTTGCATTTTGACATAAATTAAGGCTGTATCTCACTAATGACATGAATAATTTCATCCTTTAGTTCAGGAATCGATTGTGGATCACTCTTATAGACCTGTCTTTTCACATAACCCCAAAGAAAATAGTTGAATGGTGTCAAATCACATGATCTTGGTGGTCAATTGGCATCAACGTTTCTAGTGAGATTATTATTATTATTACACAGACAAATTCAGTGCGCCACCTTTAGTCCGTTCACGAAAATTTGGCGCATAGGAGGCGTTTGTGTATTTATCTGATTTTGGCAGTATTTGCTGTCATAACGTAAAATAAAGTCTACGTTGCCGAATGTACCCGGACTCCTCGGAAGAGCTTGCGAGTTATCAGAGAATTCTATGCAATATTGACAACATTGCGTATTAATCTGGCAAGAAAATAAACAACAATACCTAAAATTTTAATATTCACAGTGGAATATGCCAAATTGTCATTGCCAATCGACGGTTCAAACTTTCGTGAACGGACTATAAATTTCATTTATTCTTTAAAAAACGCGCAATTTGTAACAACCTTTATATTGTTTTGAACAAATACAGTGGAACTTCCTTATGACGAACGTCTATATAACGAATTTCGTAAAACACATGCACCTTGAATCCAAATTCCATGTTAAAAACACCCTCTAAAATGAAGTTAATTCTCTCTATAACGAAATATTCAACGAACCTGATTGGGTATTGGTAAGAAGGTATAAGGGTGGGTTTTTTCCGAAATTTTTCCGGGCCTACGTAATAAATCCGTACCTTAAACTAAATCATTACGGCGGGCAGAGAGATCCTTCTGAAACAGTTTTAAATACGCCCCTGGCTGTTTGGTTTCAATCTAACCGTTACACTAGTGTGAAAGTTGTGCGAAAATGTTTAAAAGGAAGTGCTTAAGTTTTAATGATAAACTTAAATTCATAATTGAAGTCGACCGTGACATTGCCAACTATAGAAACAAATTTTCTGTATAACGAATTTTTTTGCGGATTTATCTGGTGAAACACAAAAACCAATATGATATGAACGACAACGAATGAGTGTTCTATGGAGAAAAAGGATCTAAAGTTTTACTCACTTCATACTCTCGTGAAATATAGTAGGACAATTTTCGAAACTTTCTTCCCATAGTATCTTTCATTCTCCAACTTTGTATACATTCACTTCCAGAAATAGAGGTAGCGTAACACATATAGCGAATAAGCTTGGAAACCCTGGACCAGTGACTGCCGCATGGTTGATCCTAACAGACAAGGACCAGCTTCCTAAACCAGAAAGGGTAGCTTTTCCCAAACCTCCGAAAGCGCCTGATGGTAGCTTAATGTACGACAGAATTCCAAACAAACCAGAAGCAGAAAAGATTCCCTTGAACAGCGTACCATCGGCACTTAAGAAAAAAGGCTACGATGAGATGAATGGAGGACCTGATAGTGAGTCTTGATTTATTTACACCTAATTTTGTGATTGATGTTTTATATTGAAATTTTTTGGTTTTTTTTTCCGAACAATTTTCATTGTAAAATCCTTCACCATGAAATAGTTATACATTTTATTCATTTCAAAATTCATCGGTTTCAACTAACTTCAGACAAATCCTTCTTTCTCACTTTCATCATAGATCTTAATACAGGGTCTTTATAAATGGTTGTAACATGGTAGGTTGCTTCGGAAATCTTATCGTTTCTTTTGCAGTCTACAAATTCCAGTCACATTATTCAATTTTTTTCAGAATGATCAGCCTATACTTGCAGTATCGTTTGATTCGTTTGTTTAAATTAGAATTTCATCAGAATATAAATATTTATAATAGTCCAACGCCATTTGCGCTATTATAATCATTTATAGAGACCCTGTAGTATTCTTACTTTCATATGAATATACATTTGCTTTTAATAATTTTACATTTTTAAAACACCCTGATAAGGTACAAATTTTCACATGGTAGAATTCCCTCTGTTGATATGAAAACAAAATATTTGATTCATATTAACTTCAGAATTATTACTTCTACTGAACTCTTGGTCCATTTCCTTTCAAATCATCGACTTTATGATAATGATCATTCTTAATTAATTTTTAATTCCATCTCTTCACATTTATTAACACTGTTCACAACATTAAATTCATTATAAATTGTTCAATTGCTTTGAAAGAGGGAAATTAGAATACCAACATAGTACGTTAACCCACTTTAAGCTTTTAAATTTTTCAATATCTTAATTTTTTTACTGGCTTCTACTCTGATTTGGATTGGGACGATGGTAAGTAAGTTGGAAAACTTTTATTATTATTGTATGGAGAATTTTGCTTAGTATCTGGTGTGAAAAATATTCTATGAATAATATAAAAAAAGTATTTTTAAATTTAAAATAATCATCTGTTATGAACACATGGACATTCCCAAAAACTTAATGCATGTTCAACCTCGTATATGTAAAATAAAACAGAATATTTCATCTTACCTAAACTACCTTCTGAATATGACAAAAAATATCTGAAACAGTTTCAATGAGTAAGGCACAAATAATATCAAAATTGTTTTCTATAAACCCTGTAACAGAATACCTGATTTATCTTGGTTCAATCTCATATTTTGACATCGACATCTTTAAGGTGAAATATTACCAATAAATGCAGAGAGTTTCATTATCATTGTGGACAATTTCAGGATATTGTTTTTTTGAGCCGGAAAGGTCTCACGATTTTTTCACAGAAATAATTTGTTTTCATGATTTGTTATTCAGTTGGAAAACAAATTTGAAAAAGTTAAGGAATGCTTGAGGAGAAAATTGGACACTTTTATTCCAGCTGAAGAGGGTCCTTTTTAATTGTTATTTTAATTTGAAAAGTTTTTTGATGTAGTAAAAATCATTTGTCAAGTGCTTTATTTATTTTAATATCATAGCTTTTTTCTGTCCATGAAAGTGGGTCTTTTTGTTTTTGATGAAATGAGAATTTTAGAAATGAATTAGGTCAAAAGCACTGGTGAACTATTTATAGGTTTGTTCCAACAGCAGTCATTGTACGGTCCACCACATGCGCAGTAGATTAAAGGCGTTCCAACAGCGTTTTTGGACGGTACAGTGAACGATCCCAAATCGCGGTCTCGTGTTCCAACTGACCTATGTACCGTCCCATGTACGGTACAGTGTACGGTCAAATCGATCCCTGCTAGGAGGCAGGGATCGTTTGTACTGGTTTGGTACTGACCTGCGCCATTTGGATTTCTATTTATTTTAGGTTAGGACGGTTATGTTAATTTCTCAGATCGAAAGAAAGTTTCTTATTTATTGATATGAGGTTCATTATTTATCTCATTTGTTCTTGTGGTATTTTCAGAGAAGGTCTCTGATTTTTTCAGTTTTTGCTCGCTTGTTTTGTTACTCATTAAACGATATATTCAAATGGAAATTATAAATTATTTGGAAACTTTGAAGAAAGTATTAGAATTATAGAATTAAAAAAATAACAGTGTATGGGGAGGAAATGTTTGAAATTTTCAATTATTACGTGAGCAGTTTTATTTCAAAGTTGCTTCAGAATTCTCATTTTAAAGAAGCCCACTTTCTTCATATGAATACCTTGTACTTAAATAAAGAATTTGGTTTCTTTTGCACCACATTTGTAATCCCGTGTACTTGGGGAAGTCACTTTTATTTCCGAAAAGTAACTAAGTAATAGATGAAAAGCTTAATAAACAAAAAATAATAGACATTCGAATAGAATATTCGATTTAGAAGAGAAATCAAAATTGGAAATTACCCTTCCAAGTATACAACGTATCGGAAATGTAACATAACACACTATATTTTATTTATTTAATTCTTCGGCGAAGTTTTATTACATTTCCGATACTTATTCAAGCGAACATACTATTGAAGAATTCATTTATAAAAAAAATACAAAGGATGTGAAGACAGGCTAGATAATTAGATTAGAGGAATAAGTAACAACAAACAACTTATATAAAATAAATCTCTAGGCTAGGGATTATTTATTTTGTCAGTGACAATAAGATCGAAGGAATAAGACAATAGAAACATATCACGCTGATAAAATTGTAAACACAAAATTCAAATTTTTTAACGATGCACGGGTACACAAAAGCGTTCCAACAACCTGAAACTGTGAACCCGCCCTTGAACCGTACACGGCACTGACCTGCGCATAAATGCGATACAAAAGGGTCAAAAATACGCTGTTGGAACAAACCTTATATTTGCTTTGAAAATGCCACTATAGTTCTTGAAGACGACCTTTAATAATTAATGACTTAAATAACAAGTTTCTGTGTTCCAGTAGAGTTTTGACATTCCTCATAGTGCTTTGAATACTTTGTGTATGGTTGCCATGAGCATTGCACATTAAAAATAGCATAAATTGAACATTAAAGTGGGTCATTAATGTTCAATTGCGTACACATCGAAATCGCCTTTTATTTTGAGGTCGACAGAAAAATGTTTTTTTTATACCAAATTTCGTTCACAGATCTCCTCTTGTTATTTATTAGGAATTTTTTACCATACCGTATCTTGGAAGAAGCATTCTCTTACAAAAACTTAGCACTGATAACTTGAGTTTGTTAGCAATGTTCATGAAACACTTGTGTATAATTTTCCTAATTTCAATCACAACTTACTGTTAAGCACAATTCGTATTCATTTCTGAAAAAACCTTTTGCTGTTAGCTTAGCACCAACTATGCAAAATGAAAACAAACCTTCTCAACATGAATATGTACAGGTACAACAATGAACATACTGCCACCAATGCCGAAAAGAATAACCAAGGAACCGATGCAAGTTCAACGACCCGAACAGTATCAAGGTATGATGCAGCAACCTCAGCTGATGCCTGGACACGTGCTGTCGCGCCATATCGCACAAATCAACGGCAAACCGAAAATCGCTCACATGACCAGAACAGGTTCTGGCAGGAAACAGGTCATCAGCTGGATGGACGCCCCAGATGACGTTTATTTCAGGGCGACAGAAGGGAGCAAGTAAGTCTTTCAATATTTTTGGCCAAATGTCTGCACACAATCTCAGAAGTCTTGAAAAGCTGATGACATATAATGGAATCTTTGAGTGTGGTACATAGGGTATATTTCGTAATTCAACTTTGTTGGTCTGGTTGGTATTTTTCTTCTCCGTAAATATGATACTAGGCCTTTTCGGAAACTTACTCGGGTTAAACTCGAATCTTAACCTTCGCGTTCGTTTACCTAACCCGAACATCCAACCCGTGTTCGGAAAGTACGGTGCTATTAACTCGATCACTAACTCAGGTTGATCTATCGTAACCCTACACGAGAGCAGGGTCATCACATGCGTTGTGCAGTTTAATTTTGTATTTGAAAAGGCGGGAATAAGATACTCTTTTCTTAGTAATTTCATATATTCTATTCCCAAAAATGGAAAGAGAAGAGAATTTGGCCCAATGTGAAATGTGTGGTTCAATGAGCCAAGAAAATAATATAAAACAACTTCTTCATAACTTTGTATGCAGATCTCTCTGCGCCTTCTACAGCCTTCCCTACTTCTTCAACATAGTTACTCAAAGATAACATTAAACATGGGAGGCCACACTAGGAATTATAAGAAAGATTTCATAAAAGCCAATAAATACAAGTAAAGTTAGAGACAATCCGAAAATAGACTGGGACTGAAAAAATAAATTCATAAAATATTGTACTACCAGCAGATGACCGCAGTCAAAATATTATCGACCAGTCGAGAAAGCTCTGGTTGTTTCGCTTGATTTACGAAATATACCTCTAATATTGCTAAACATAATGTTAGAAACTTCTCTGTTTACTAATAAAGCTCATCAATTCATTATCAAAAACTTTTTCCCTATAGGAGAATGAGAAGACAAGTGACATTAACGGATTTAAGACGTGCCGCAAGAAAGCCCTGGAGGCAGCTCAAAGTGAAAATGGACGATTTGCAAGTGGTGGTTCTTGATTAAGTGTTCGAGCAAGTGTTTTTTCAGTAAGTGCTCAATGCGTGCTTCGCAAAAACACATCTCAGATGAGGTTGAAGGTGCTTTTCGGAGATGGTCGTTCATCTCAAATTACTTGAGGGTTCTCATATTTTTAATAAATTATTGTGTCAAGTGAAAACTTTAAGTTATATGTTTCTTCTTTGTTCTGGTGAAATCATTTTATCTTGATGTGCGCTTTTCAAATGTGAAATTTGTGAGATTCTTTAGAAAACCTAAAGAGTTTCTCCAAGAATTTCAGTATATGAAGTTCAGATTGAATAAATTTTCTATTCAGATATTTATGGAATTTCATTAATTCGAAAATATTCAGAAGAATACATCACAAATATCTGCCAATTCAGAATGATGATAAAGAATGGCATTTGTTTTTCGAAATGCCTGATAAGATTAACGTTTTTTCGTCAGTATTTCTCAGTGTTCACCAGAAGTGTTTTTACTTTGTACCTGACCAAATAAGTTATTGTTTGATAACAATTTATTTCTTAATTTCCTACCTCGTGTATTTTCCTGACGACCATCTCAGAAAATACCAATTTTCTAGAGCAATAAACAATTGTTGACCGATTACTGTGAAACAGAGACTGAGAGTGTATTATCATACATGGTGATGATTTCTCTGCACAAATGTCCCGTTATTTGGGAGGTTCATTTTACTAGTTTTACATTTGTATAAAATATTTATTAGTCTATTTGTTATTATTTATTATTGTACATAGTTCTTCTTGCATTCTTAATGATCCCTTCAAAACAGAAAATTGTATCAATGTAATTTTCTCATGTGTAAAATAAATACGTTTACCACATTACAAAATTGGATTTTCACAATGCCTATTTTTTTCACTTCATTTCTGCTAGAAATCGTTTTTGAGCGCTCGTTCTATTTAAACGAGTGCTATCGTATTGTCCAAATATCTGTAATTTTCGAATTTTGAGCCGAAAATGGTCTAAAGACTTAAAATTAGTAGGATGAGTTCGGTTCCGAAATGCCGCGGTTAAGTTCGATAACCAGATAAATTGTACAGGGCGTTCCATAAAAATGGCCATTCAAAATTTTTGTTCCTCAATATCTCAGACAAAACGAAACCAATAGAAATGAAATTTTGCGGCCACATGCAAGTTGCTCATAATAAGCCTCTTGGAAAATTTTGTGGCAATAGTGTTAACAGAACCATAGAAAATTGGAAAATTTCCATAACAAGATATCTGAATCGAGTGAAATTTATTTTGTGAATGAAGATTAATATACTGAATGTTCATGCAAAATTTCAAGGGGATCGCATCATCAGAACCATAGAATTCAAATTTTATAATTGCCAAGTATCAACATGTTTCAGTTTTTGGCTAATTTCCAGAATATTATTTCGATCATCTTGAGATTTTGCATTTATTTATTTAGTAACAATCTTAATTCCTATACGAAATTTTGAGATAAATAGCCTCATGGCTCCACCAACGAACGAGCGCTCAAAAGCCCCTTTTCCTAAATTTCTTATTCATACAACTATAAAAGACAACGAATGGTAGAATTTTTAGCTGAGGTTGCTAGATTACAGTAACAAAAAGGTAGGTTTGTTCTATTATCGCTAATATAAAGTATAAATGGTTGAAAACATTGCTCTTAGAATCTAGATAGGTCTAAAATAAGATTGTCAATCTTATTCTGGATAAATCTTCAAGTTGATTGATAGTATAATATATTTGGCTCATGAGATGAAAACAAATTTTTCATTAGTAGTACAACTAAAAGAATATGTACATTTCCTGTATGAATTTTAAAGCTTTATTCCGTTCACCTGGTTTATTCACACACTGTATACAGTTAATTATTATCTTTCAAATGTACAGGTTTTGCTAATTACAGAATATCACATAACTGATTGCACACGCTTTATCTAATTATTCAAATCATTATCTGAATCTATGCAGTCTTTGATACAAGATGAAAGACTGATATCTTTTACTTAAATATGTCATCAAACTTGAATTTCGTTTTGAATATATTTAGGTAAGACTCAAAAAATATTTGTTTTTTTCCAATAATAATCCATCAATTCTTATCAAATTAAATTTGAGTACTGTTTCCAATGTTGAAATTAGTGACTACCTAAATGAGTTTTATATTCCAGATTAAATTTCCTTTTAACAAAGATGGAAGATAAAATAAGACTTGGTTTCCATTTATTCATTATAGTATGTTTTACGATAGCTTCAGTATGGGCTGTACTTTTGTGTGATTTTGAAAATGTGTCAGACGATAGAGTATTAGATATGCAAAAATATGGTGGCAGATACTTCACTACATGGAATTTCGTGAGTGTTATTGGGAACAAATCCAACAGTTCATTAAAATATAAATCTTTTCAGCTGTTTCAACTGATATATTTTACCGTAGCTTTATTTGAAGATTTTCTATTATTATATACCCCATGTGAATCATGTCTGAAGACTATATCCAGAGTGAAGGGATACATTTTCATCACTTTTGTTGTACCATGTTCAGTTTACGTATTTGTAGTATTTTGGACACTATTCAGTTATGATAGAGAGTTGGTATTTCCAGCTGCAACTGATGAAGTGGTTCCATTGTGGTTCAATCATGTGGTACATACCATGACGTTCATTTTTATGGTAATGGAATTTTATTTCACCGAAAAGAATATTATACCTGATTGGCAAAGTATTTTGGTTGGCTTTTCCATTATGACTGTAGCCTATTTTTCCTCGTAAGTATATCTGTAATTTTTGAGCAAGTAACAATGAAGACTTGAATGTAATGAGCAAGTTTTGGGAATAATATTTTTATATTGCAAGAACTTTGATTTTCTAAGTTTGGTTTAACATGCAACATATTTATGTCGAAGGTTTATGGATACTATCAAGTTCACTTGCTTTGAATTTAACACTTCCCAATCTTTTAATCAGATATTAATGAGTGAGTAATCCAGCTCATTAACAACTTGATATTAAAATAACTATTGAAGGGAGTAAAAATTCTGAATTTTTATATTTTTTAACATACCTGAATGGACCAACTCAAGATAAGCTTAGACAAACTACTCCAGCAAAGTTATGGATCAAGCTCATATAAAATAAACGGAGGTGTCTCATAAAATGCTTTCTGTTGGACATTAGCAGCATCAATCACTTATTTTTCTCAGTATCAAAACTGCTAGGTCCATAATATGATCTATGTGCACGCTTAAACCGCAGAAATAAACTTTTATATTGCGGCTCCATATGCCTCATGCTCAATAATGTGAACGTTTTTCTTATTCATTATTATAAATAATTAGCATTAGCATTTAATGAGAACCTTGCAAGGGGATCAATCAAAATAATCGAATTGGATTTATCTTCTTAAACTAACATCTTTCCCCATATTTAGTAGTTAGAGCTACGGGGATTCTAACTCAAAAACTGAACATAACCTCACTTATTCGATTCAGGCGATTTTAAAGACGGTCAGGGGTGGTGGCGCCACCTAGCGGATGACGCCATGACAGTTTTGTAGCGATCTGTATGAAAAAGTTTCTGGACGGGCACGGGATTTGAACCCGAGAAGTTTGGGTGCGAGTCAAGTCGCATACCACATAGGCTACCGAGGCTATAAGAGTTTGGGGTGTTTGGTGTTATAAAGCGGGCACATCTGAGGGTTCTGACGCATGATTGAAATTATTGTTTGAGATATTGAATGAATATGTGTTTTGCATAGAAGGAATATATGTGTGAAACTCACTTTCATAGTCTAGGTGACCATTTTTATTTTCCTACTTGTCAAAATATCAGTTCAAGTAGAATTAGAAGATTTCAGCATTAATTTTCGATTTCTGTTTTTAGAGAATTTATGTTTGAAATTTCATTCTACTAAGAAAAGGGAAAACAATATTATAAATCGGGCGTGAGATGGCCACTCGAGTGAGAATTAGACTGAATCGAACTGAATAAAAATGATTTGGCAACTACAATTACTTCAATAAATGAAAACAATTTCAAGAACATGTATTTTTTATTAACTCAATGTTCAACATCTTTCAATACCTTATTCTTATAGAAGTACATACATTCTAGGATTACATAACTTTCAACAGATGGATTAATTCTACAAAATGCATTTATTAAATCTTCGATCGAAGTTTGTTTGTTGGGGGGATTCCGAATTAAATCTTTGATGATATCCAGAAACTTGTAGTAATAGAATGATATTCGTAGATTTTTCATCATCTCTAGTCGATTGGAAATTAGCAACTGATTCAATTGAGTTATTTTCTTCAAGTCGGCCTCACTGAAATATATGCAGTTTCCACATTTGACAACGCTTGTAACCATACATTCACCAGCGAATCTGATAACTTCGGCTCCACAATCCCTCTGGTCACCATTTTCGATTTGTGTAATAAAGGCATCCCATTGCCAATCGTCAAAGGATATATCACACCCATTACAACTGAGCTTGACTGCGGGTTCAAAATTTCTTGCTGGACTTATGCCACATTCGATGTCTAGAGGGGCGGATTCACAATCTATTTCCAGGTGGAATTGTCTACTCAACAGGTAATGCTTTTCGTTTTCCACAGCAACATCATATTTTTTCAACACGCGATTCAATTCAGCATCAAAAACATTTGCATCTAGTGATAAAACACGTTCATCTTCTGATATGTTGCTATTGTTTTGTGGTGATTGAGACGACTGCATGTTTGCTTAAAATTTGTTTGTAGACTGAATCCAGGAATCGTGTTCTTTACTCATCCCTAACCATCGCACCAGGACCTTATCTCCACGCCTGCGCAATACTTTTTCAACCAAGAAAATATCTGGCTGCTTTGTTTTTTGCAATTCTTCTTGATAGAAAGCGCCCTTATAGGCCTACCGGTGGAATCTTCAAGCAGGTAACTCGCAGGGTTGGTTAGTTTAACTTTTGTGATTTTGAATAATTCAGTAGTCCATTGGGGGAGATAACCTTTTGTGAAAACGTGTCTAACTTTACTTATACGTACAACATCACCTTTTTTGAATTTATGAGGTCCAACTATTTTTACGTGACTGTATGCGTATTTATATATGTCATTTTCGTTCTTCGTATTAACATCTCGCGGCTTCATGCCAATAGTTCGATGTTTTTTATTATTATACGCATTCACAACATCTTGCAATATATCGATCCAACGATAGGTTCCCCTTAAACTGAATTCTTTGAATAGAGTCTCCTTTAACGTTCTTATGGCGCGCTCCACTATTGCTGCTTTCTTATCGCTATAAGTATTATAATGATTTATGTGATGAATTTTAACGAGTTCCTGAAATTTTCTGTTGAAAAATTCTTTTCCTTGATCAGATTGCAAGTTGCTAGGTATCCGACCATTATTGTGCCTGAGAATATCGATAAATGCCCGAGTAACTTCTTCACCTGTCTTCCTTTTTAATGCTCTAGCCCATATGAATTTAGAAAAGCAATCAATTACAACGAGAATATATTTATAGCCATCATTACTCGTCGCAAGCCGATCAAGCTGTCCTAAATCCATTTGCCAGATGTCATCCAATCCCTTGATGATAGTTCTTCGTCTAGGAAAATTTTTGCGTGCAGGTCGATGAAGTTCCTTAACAACTTGCGTTATTTCTCTGGAGGGTGACATCTTTGTGGCTTTCAGTATTCAACTTACGATTCAGGGTTTCGATTGAAGCTTTTATTCCTTTTATTTTTCTATCGATATCAAATCTTTCAGTAGCAATTGTTGTTTGATTATGTGTATCTGCTTTGAGACGAAATCAAGTTGTTCATTAAGTTTCTTAAACATTTCAATATTGTTATCATTAGTGTTTTCCAATTCGACTCCAAGTTTTGCACATTTCGTTTCAATAACACCTTTAAACTGAAAAAATACAATACCCAATTTACCTAGGTCTTCAATTATTCTTTTTGCCGTTAAATCAACATAATTCATGTTGGCAGCGTCAGATTTTCTTATAGGCGCATCGACATTACACAATTTATGTCCGGTAAAGTCGTAATCACCATCACTGGTCATGGGAAAACCAGACCGCACCCGTTTCGCTGAGGAGATCCTACGAGATAACGATACCCTACCAAATTTGTCCATTGTTGTAGGTGAAATGATTTTCAGTGCAATAAGCAACACTTAATATATAATTCCCGCTTCGCGCAACTCCTCAACGATTGCTTCGATTTCGTTATCGTTGGATGTGTTGCCTGCTTCTTTTGATGCGTGTAATAAACACAAGCGATCAACTAATTCACTAATATTATCCCAATACCTATACTCTATCGCTTTGTCATTATATTGCATCATCCCCTTTCCAAGCTTCTTTATAATCTTTTTATATTTAAGGCCATTATTTGCTTTTATTTGTTTTGAAGGATTAAACTCCCTCCTATGCACGTTGGTGATGTTTAATATTTGTTTGTAGTTTTCTTCATCTTCTTGACCAAATCCTAAAGGGTCCTTGTTGAATAACAGTTTGAGGAGTCCCTCACTACCAGGAAAATGATGTTTACCATCGATAATAATATCACCACTCTGTGAGTCAAAGTCGATTGAACTATATCCTAGTCTCCACTTAGAGGTGAGATGATCATACTTAGGCCCATATGTGAAATCTATTTGTCTGTTTCTATTTAACGATTGCTGCATAAAGCTCTGAACATTTTGTGGATATCTTTCCAAATATTTATCGAGAATGTCAGAGTTTTGAATTTCATTATAAGCCAATTGGGTAGCACTAGGTTCATCATAATCATCATATGAATCATCATCATAATTCTCTTCTTCAAATGGAATAGCTGTAGTGGAATAGTCTAGCTCTTTTTTGCTAGTTTTTGGTTGTACAACTTTTGAAGATTCAGTTTTGACAGCGACGGGTGATGATTCATGCTTAAATTGTTCTTTTATGTTATCAAGACGTTTCGTAATAGGAAACACCATTCGATTTATAGAATCATCCTCTTCAGAACGACCCAATTTGAATGCCATATATTTTTTCCTTACATCTTTGACGAGTTGTCTTATTTTAAGTTTGCGATTTTGGGTTGACTTGTCGCACGTCATGATGGGAATAAACTGGTTAATTATCCTTTATGCTGATGAATTTATCGAAACCATGTCGATAACGTCCATCATGCAAGTTGCAGTCTTTTACAATCATTAAAAAACCATAATTATCAGCGCTCCAGCATACGGAGCAAATTTCTTTAAATTTTTCATAACTCATATCGGGGGTAATGTGTTCATTGAAAACGTGGCGTAAATTCACATCATCACTTCTGAATATAACAATTATATTTGCATTATCGCGAATCAGATGTTTATTTATTGACACATATGTCTGACAAAGAAAAGCAACATCTATTTTTTTATGTCTACCCATAGAGTAATATGACTTGATTTTATCCTGCTTGCTGTTGCATATATCATCAAAGATGAATACAGAATTTTCTTTAGCCTCTGAGGTTTCTATAATATCATCATTTTCCCTATAGCTGTGATAACCTATACCTTGGACGCTCTTTAAAACTTTTTCTAGCAGTTGATATTTAGGTTGATATAAACTTTTCGAGAATATATACACATTTTCAAATCTTAACCCATTAGGATGAAGAAGTAAGGATAGAAGTGCGTTTGATTTTCCACAACCACTAGGACCCACTATTAAAAATCTGCAACTATGTGGAAATAAATCACCATTCCTATTGAATTTTGATTGATCTTCGAAAATATCTAAATTTTCTACAGGTAGAGTACTGTGATGTTGCTCAATTCGCATCTTGATTAGATCTAATAAGTTTCAAGGAGTGTGATGGATAGATATAAAGATAAATACATTTTTTTAAAATATTTTATTGAGAACAACTCTTCTTTTTTTACATGACATCAAAGAAAGATGTTGAAATCGAGATTTATTACGGAAAACTGCATAATCCCAGATACATGATGATGATGATGATACTGGTGATCGTTGTTGCTGTAAGGAGAGCTTTTCAAATTGACTGGTCATGTTTTTACGATCTTCGTAAGAATTAATTGCATCCTTGAGTAGAGCAAGTTCTCGTAAAAATTCATCTATGGTCATCTTTTCTATGTAACTGTTTAATAAGGAATAACATTACAAAGCCAATCGAATAGGTCTTTGCAGTTTGTCATGCTGCACATGCGTGGTACATTTCCATCATGATACATACACAACGGTCGCTGCATTATTAATTTTGGTGGTGGGGGATTGTATTGCTTCAGCTGGTTCAGATCAATAATCATGAGTGGTAGATCCATGTTCAACAAATATTTTCTCTTTTGATTACCCTTTACATATACTTTATCTATACCTGAGAGTAATCTTCTGAAAATGTTACTAACATTGACAAGTTCAACACTACCATAATTATATTTTAAGCCATGATAATTATTTTCCAACCATCTCGCTTGCTTCTGATCCCGCACAGACAAAGATGAAAATTCTACCTCAGGTTTCACTATAAAATGTGCTATTTGATTTCCTTTATTAATGCTTATTTCTTTCGGTTGAAAGTAGCCATTAATAACGAAACCTTGAAAATCTACTACGGCTACTTTCATCTTGTTACTGCTACAGCTCATACTACACTGAATTCTCAAAAGTTCGTTAATTTCCTTACAATTTCACTGAGAGGATGATACTCAATGACGTTGTCGTGAACGATAATACAATACGCTCTGGTGTTGACTGGAAAACCTTTTCTCGCTTCAATCTCCAATTTGACATCCACAGTGGATAATTTAAAAGTTTCGTCTCGTTTAGAGCAATCAATGACAAATAGGAAACGAGACTTGTATTTACCATAATCAAGCACTGCAGTACTTCCTTTTCTACCAGTATAAGTGTTTGCAAATTCGCAATAATTATAATGTGCTTCACTGTAGTCATTTCGATCGAAATTCAGTCGTAGTCTTTCTTGAGGATAATATTCACCATTGAGTAAAACGCGTATATCTGAAATGTCAATATTTTCAAAGTAATTTGGGTCCTTAGCAGGATTATCTTTTCGATCAGAGTGAAAGCAGCATATGACATATCGAGGACATTCCACAACTGCGCCCGTTTTAATACTCCATAATTCTTGAGTAGCTCCTACAGTAAGAGCAGGAAGTTGATGAACTTCCCATTTTCTAAAGGGGAGCAAGATAGGTTTATCCTTTTTCATCATGGAAAGCAGATTAAGTTTTAGCTCATCGTTTGGGTGGACGTGTTTGACTCTCAACTCTATATCACTGATTGTAATTTGACCTTTCGTCACTCCTGGATTTTCTCCTGTACCAGCGGTAATAATCATAGAATTACTATCGTCGCGAGCTCTGACTAATCGTATCAATTGTTTGCCACATATAACCTTTTGATAATCATTAAATACGTTGAGCAAATGTTTAAGAGGAATACGTATAGCAAATGTACCATCAGCATTTTGTAATGGTTCATTTGGAAAATTCCATCCTGCTTCATATAATTCACTATTATCATCTTTCTCATAGCACAGAAGGCCCCTTATTAATGATACTAGTCCAGGGTCTTTAACAGTTTCCACTTCTGATCCACATAATTCGTAGGTTATCGAGTCAAAAAGAAAAGCTCCATAATTATTTGCCAACTTCAAAGTTCCTGCGCCTGCGGTTTTTTTCAATTGTCCCCTTATAAACAGTGCTGAATCGTACATCAAAAACCATATATCTGGTCGGTTAATAGCAATTTCAATGCTATCATTGTTGTTGAATGATTTTATGAAGGGTAGGTAAGTGCGGTTTTCCACACGAACGATGGAATCATCTCGATCTATCGGTTGATAAATATCAAACGTTCGAGCGGATAACATAGCCAAGCGATTGTAGAATTCTTCTATCTCTCAAGGATATACGTGACTGCTGTTGCTGCTTCTCGGAGGAATGTTTTTGTATTAATGACTTTTTGTTTGGTTGAACCAAGTATTTATTATGATTGTGCTGTAGTTTCAACTGCTGCAGTTTCAACTGCTGCAGTTTCAACTGCTGTAGTTTCAACTGCGATAGCGCAGGCTGATGTTGAGGAAAAATCAGGACCATTTCTTCAGTTCTAAGCGAACAATAATCTCTTCGCCCCGAAAATTCACAGAGTTAAAATCCTGATCAAGTATATTCAAGGTGATATTATCAATTGTTCTTCTGTTGCTGCTTACAGGTAGATATATCAAGTGTTGAGGGGTTATGTCTATTGCGTAACCAGGATCGACACCTACTGAGAATTCAAATATTGTGTGGCAAATTTTATCGTTGTAGAAAGAGCCCTGAGCGAGGCTGCAATCGATATGAATACATCGTACAGGTACTATATTGACAGGTAAATCTGAATGATGCTCAACTCCTGCTGGCAAATGTTTTCGAGAAAAACCTAAAAGACTACCCAGAACAATACTTTTAGTGAAATCAATAGATATGGAACGATGAAAAATCTCGCACTTCAAAGTTGTATTGTTAGGTCTCAAGTAAAAGATCTTATCTCTTTCACTAGTCTCGCTCTCTTTAACCAAGTATTTACTTAGATAATTTTCAATATCGGAAATTTCGTATGTACCACTAGGAATATGAAGCTTTCTCTCCTCTCCTCCTTCAGAATAATGCAGATACGTATTCTCTTCAATGTTCGGTATAGAATTATATGAATAAAAGCCAATTAGGGCGATACCATACTGATAACTAGCATCTAACTCGATAGGTGGAACGAAATCAGTTGACAGCGTTGGGTTACGCCCTTTCAATGTGAATACTAGCGACATGACTGAACAGGGATGATGAAAATACATCTATTTAAGCTCTTTTAATTTTTACTAAGCAAAAATTTCAAACACAATTTACCACAATTTGTTGTATTATATGTCTGATATGCATCTCTGTTGTACATAATTTTACTCTTATCACCAACACCAGCTAAGTACTTCACCAATTCCTTTGGTGGTTTAAGATCACCGAAAGAATCAAAGTACTCTACTTTGTTTCCTTTTTTGCTATAGGCTACCCAATGTGTTCCAGGACCGTCCGATGAATCTAAATTAATGATACCACATTCGTGCATTCTGGGTCGCCTTCTTAATAAGTCATCACGCATGAATACACCCCTGAAGTGTGATATTTGTAATTGTTTTGCATAATCGGCCAATTCATAATTGAACAACGCTCTATTAGGTAGCATCAAAGCTAGTTTTTTTGCCTCTTAACATAGAGTCCATATCCATTCTTATATTTTTTCACATATAGTCCATGTCCTATTGCTTCCATTGACTTGTTGTGACGCTGCTGTTCAGCCAACTTTCTTGTTGCATTTTTAGCATCAATAAAAGTCTTGACAACAGCGCTTCCGCCACCAAGTAAGCTTCCCAAAGTGCTCAAGCCAGCAAGAATTGGCATCAATGGCAATATGCCACCTGACTTGAATGGAATAATGCGAGGTATTTTGATGTTTTTCTTGCCTCCTGCTTTCTTGATGGCGGCTCGAGCTGCTCTTAGTGCTATCAATGATGACTTTTCCACATCATCAGTGGGATTAGATTTGCTCAACGCCTTTGTTAATGGTGTTATTAAGCCTGTCTTGAACGTCTTCTTTTTTACTTTACACCCCATTCCGAGTTTGCGTTTAACTTTCATTGCGCCGGTAACTATAAGTGCAGCAGTTTTTTCACCAACTGAAGCGTCTTTCGATTTTACACGTTGCCAAGCCTTATCCTCCAGAATTTTATCGGCTCTATGCCTTTCTTTTAGGTTCTTGTTGTGTTGTGAATAAAATATATCATGTTCCCTACAACTTTCGTCGAGAGGGTTAATTCCGTTTTGACCCTCCTGCAAACGTTTTTCTAACTTCGTTCCAGGTCCGCAAAAATTGTATGTAGGTATATGAAGTTCAACAGGCAACTTATTGATGAGTGTATTTAGTAGACCTCCACCCTCTTTAAATGCCAACATACTAATGAGCTTAAAACTAACTGTAAGCACTCATATAACTCATTTACTTAGTGTCAGTCACCATGCAAGAATCATTTAACGATATAATCGTGAGATGTCTTTTCATCACACTATACTTTTTTAGTACACTTTCATTTTTGGCAATAATTCACTGTTTGAAATCAATGAAAAAAGCACTATGTCCGAGTAGCAAATTTCTATTTGATAAAGAACACGTAAAATGTCTAAGTTGTGGACTAACTCTATTCTGCATGGAAAGTACTAGTAACCTAATGTGTAGTAAAATGAATGAGGAAAGAGAGGACCACATCATAGATGGACGTAGATATTGCTGTCCCCTTAAATGTATTGGTACAGACTCAAGTATAGATGTTGTGGACGGAATGGCTTGTCTTATTTGTGAATCTTTTGGTTCGTGCAGATGTGCATGTCTATTGTATCAGTACATGAGGAATAAAAAGTAAATTAAAAAAAAAAAAAAACTTCAGAAAAATATATATTTCTTTACATGTCCCTCACAAATATCTGTCTCACTATATTCATCTCCAGGAAAAATAATAAAAAAATACTCTGAACAAAAATATGTTTATTTACATTTTCCTTACAAATATCAGCACTTATAAACTAGAATAGGATATAAAAAATTGAAAAAAAAAAGCATGAACACAATAATATTTACAAAAAAAAAATCATCATCACTATGTACTTCTAATAGTCTATATCTGTATCCTCATCCCCAGAATCTACAAATCTTTTGTAAAGTGCATTGAGATTATTATTGTTGGGAATTGAATTATGTAGTCTGTCAGAACATTCATCCTTATCATAAATATCGAAAAGAACATTATCAAAGTCAGCATTACACCAAGACGCTCTACTTCTATATAGGTGGTGAAGATTTTCTGGTTTGATATATAAATGAGAATGATCTCGTATGCAGTGAAATTTTGAATTGAACCCCCTTCTTTTCAGTTCTTTTAAAAAAATTTTATAGCAAGTTTTACACATAAACAAATCAAACTTCTTGATGCGATAATAATTCCTCCAAATGCATAATTCGTCATCATCATATACATCGCTCCAATCACGTTTGTCGAGAACAATACTTTGAGCTTTACGGCTAGTGACACTTTTGAAATAAAATAACTCATTTGCTGGATATTGAGGAAGATTTTCTGTAGCAGAAGATGCATCCTCTGATATGTGTTTCCACTTATAAAAACTAAATTTCTTCAAAATTTCAAACGTTATGAGTTCAGGCAAATTTAGACGGAATATGCCAACTATTGAATCGACATTTTCAATAATCGCTTTTATTGCGGATTCTTGAAGATTCAACACGCTACCCTGCTGCAGTGCTTGCTCATTGAATTTGGGAATATTAGACATTCTGAAATAAAATTTTTACTATTGAGGTAGTGTTGGAAATTTTTGCGGTTGTAACGAATAATGACCCCATGGCAGCGTATCAAAAGATGCTGGAATTAGGAATCGTTTATCGTCACGTCCGCTCAATGATATTTTTGATTGTTGTATGGAATAAACGTTGTGCGCAAAGGACCTGATTGTGTTTTGACTTGAAACAAGTTGAGAATTTTGTTTCAGACAATTTACATAGTCGTTGAAAGTTATTTTATTTTTAACGATGTAATTTTTTACTCCTTTTGATTTTTTAGTTACTTTTCCTCCCTGAATCTTAAAACTATACATTTTAGATCTCAAACCTGCAAAATGAGTAATAATTGCACCATTCGCTTCATCTTTCATTAAACCAGGTACCTTTTTATTCACTAAAGGAATGTTGTGCACATTATCTTTGGGATAATCGCTAGTATCAAAATGCGTATGACAATCATTTTTAATTAACTCATAGGGGTTGCAACCACTGATTTCATAAAAAAAGGAATCTGTATCAATGTACATGATTTTGCAACCCCCAGGATTTTGGGGTAGCATATACTTGTAATGAAAATTGTACATGCACACCTTTGATATGTCTAAAATAGCCTGACCTATGTACAGCGGTTTGTTGAACAGGAGCTCATTCTTTTTGAGCTCGATTGCCATCAAATCTTCACCGAAAATTGTTCGACTATGGAATCTTGGAGATGATATCATATTTTTTGCGCCATAACGACCTTCATATGAATTAACCAGACGTACAACCCTGTGCAATCTAATGTTTTCCATCGTTTTACCGAATATTGAATTATTAGCAAACTTGAATTGGTTTTTTCCAAAGGTTGTGGTTGCTTTTGCTCTTAGTTCGGTATTAAGATCGATGTAGGGTTTCAGCCAAGGAGACTGCTGAAATTTCAAAACTTTTTTGATCTTTGTTAATTTCAAACCTAATTCCAAAGCTGTTTTTAAGTGACGGTAATGTATTATATAATCTTTTTTATCGGAAAGTGTGCAAAGTAATTTTGAAAACTTTGCGCCAGGAGGGACGCTATGCTCTGGACACAGAGGTAGATCTTTATGCAGATCATGCAGGTGGTGCGGGTATTCCAGATCCACCTGAAGAATGTATCCCTCAGGAGAATCATCAGGAACGTTACTCACATCTACAGGTGTATCACACCATTCGAAACCTCCAAATGGCAAATATTGACTCATTGCCCAACCATACAAATTATTAACGTCAAGATACAACAAATATGATTCGGGCTTTGATGGGTCATAATTAGTCATCTGGGGATTATTTGCTTCAGATAGTCTGTGCATGCAGCAACTTATTCCTCCGCGTATACCCTGTTCCACAAACATGATCATATCGATATCTTTAAGAATTTGTAGCTTACATTTGGTATAATTCAACATACAGTCCCAGCTGTAACCAGGCATAGTGTAGTACCATGCTGGGTCAAGTTTGTAAGTTTCTAATGCTGTCTGCCTAAAATTTTCCATTACGTCAGCGAGCAAAAGTATGTCTGTTTTCATATAAAGGTCGCTATATTCACCTAATGATTTGATATTGAATGTTTGCCAAACGTTTTGAGCATGACGATAGCTTTTCGCATCAATATGTGTGTCGTTCAATTTATTGTGAAATTGCTCTATTGAAGGTAGTGTGGTATCATTTAATTTGTCCCAACCAGTCATGTAATCATAACAAAAAATACCCTTTTTTGTCAGGAGCTCAAATTCTTCATCGAGCAAACTGGCAAATTCTTTTTTTAAATTTTGAAAATTATCAAGAATTAAAGTGGAAGCTAATTCATCCAAACTAGCTCCCATGAATTTGAATGAATCAATGAACCTAAATCTGAGATTGGTTTCCTGATGGTGATATGTGAACGAAATATATTTTTCTTTATTGATTGGTAGCGTTGTGATTTTACCGCGAGATAGAAGGTATTTTACAATATAATTAGCATCATAATTGGTTAAATTGTGAAAAACTACGGGCACAACAAACAGCTTGCGAAAATTAAGGTTACACTGCTGATGTGCCCATCCCCTAAATTCTGATGAAAAATGATCGTGATCCCTTACTATTACGTCCTTATCATTGAACCGTTTTTCACAAATATGACAATGTGTGCCAGCTTCACTTGGAGCATCTGACATTGGTTCAATGTGTTTAATAGAAGAATAAACAAAAGAGGCCATTTTATCTATTTCATCAGCAAACCAATTTGAGCAATTCTCACCGCGAAAACTAGCGTAACGTGAAAAACTATCGTTGTATGCACATTTCAAATAATAACCGACACTATATGGTTCATGTTTCTGGTACTTGAATGATTCTTCACTTATTTTCTCATTGCATTGTTTGAGTAATGCCTCAAAGTCTGCATAGAGAATAAATGGGCATTTCTGTTTATAAACAAAATTTCGAAATTCTACATAATCATAATTTGGAAAAGATACTTTTTGATTATTTGAATTTTTACACATTTCATAATGATCATTCAATTTCACTTGGGATGAAAAATAATTCAAGCACCTATCACATATGAATTTCTTCTCCTTATGTTTGGAGAGTTCAGATGAGAGAAGTCGTGATAGATTCTTAATCCAACAATAATGATAATTAATTTGGGGGTCACTTGCAGATTCCGAATGCTCTACATCTACATCATAGTCGCTCAATTTTGGGTAATATTTGTCTTGAACTAATAATAAATTTACATGATTCTCAAGATTAAACTGTGTGAGTCTTAAAGGTAAAACTTTATAAAATGATCGCTTTTCATTTTCTATCAATTCTAAACCATATACGTTCACCGATATATTGTTCATTTTTTCAAATTTTGCAATTTGGGGTAATTTCACAGGCAGTTCTAAGCCGCTTGTATTGAGTACGGTCGAATAAAAAGGATAGCTCGTAGTACGTTCAGCATTTTTTCTTGCTGGATACATTGAACTAACGATGGACCAAAAAAAACATGCAGCATCCTTATTCTGTACGTTAATGCATGCTTTTTTCTTAGAAATCTGATCAGGTAGTTTAATGAAAGATGATCCCCCACAATTATTTCCCATTTCAAATTTGTTTATTGCAATTTCTAAATAAATAATTTTGCTTAATGCCCATCCGCTGCCCTTGTTACTCATATCCTCTATGTCAGTTGCAATACGTTCGATTATATGAGTATCAAACCAAACTTTCAAGTCCGTCGGTATATCAATAATTGCATTACGAGTTGTAAAGAATTTACGATCTACTATTTCAACACCATCATGAGCATTAACTTTTACGAAATCAGCACAAAATGTTGAGTTAACCTTCATTATTGACATCTCCCTCAAAATTCTAGAAATTTTGCTTTTAAATAGGTGAAAAACATCTTCCAAAAATGGTCTTACATCTACATGTGTTAAATTTATTGCAAGTTCTGTTCTAACTCTACAGTTATATATAGCATTAATTGTTCGCCATGTCACACGCGATCTATGTCTTTGAATCTGTTCCAGACCTGAACCGGTGTGTTGTTTTGGAAGACAATATTTTACAAAACAACACATTTGTTTCAGTTGAGCAATTTTAGAATATATTTTACGTTTTTCACCTATAGAAAAATTTAATTTATTTAATGCTGTATTGCAGCGATGTATATGATTGTAAATTTGATGTAACCAAGTTTTTGCATTTGAAGGAGAATACGTTTGTTCCATTAATTTCAGTGTTTGATCAATTTTAGATAAAGTACCTTCAAAGTTGTTCATTTTGTTGTTTTTTCTGATTCAATACACACACATACACAAAGTAAAAATGGAGATGAGGATAATAATATAGTGAATTACCTTAAAATTAGAAGAACTAGCGTCTGATGATTTCGAATGAAGCTGCTGGGTTTGTTTTTCCAGTGTGCACCTCCCCGCGGTATGTTAGATTGTATTTTCCCGAAGATAATTCAAGGGTATGGTCTCGATATCGTTCAACCAATCTCTTGGGTAGAAATGCCACAAAATCTTGGAACTCCAAAAGAACAGATTCCCCAAATTTGGACTTAACCAGTCTACACTTCAGAATCTGGTATTCGATGTTCTTTTCCAATTGTCCAAGCCTCTTCGTTGGTTTTCTGTTCACAACAATTAAAGATGCTTCATTAATTTTGTCTAGGAAATCCATTTCTAAATGAACAAAAAATAAAATTAAAAACATGCTAAAAAAAAAAAATGTGCAGAAAACTTACTTTTCTTTATGTAGCTTGCTGTGATTGAAAATTTTCTTGATATTGTTATTGTGAACGTGTTGTTGCTGCAAAGAGAAAGTAAAAATTTTACATATTGATACATATATAATTTGAAAATTTGAACTTACTTGATGAACACTAACACTGGGCACAGATATCTAACAAACACTTTGAATTGGAATGAATTGTAAACTAAATCTCAACGATATGTTCTTAGCCACAACTGGTTGAAAACTGATGCCCTGAATACCAAATGTTTCAGCTTATATACTGGAAAAAACCATAAATAACACATTGTTGGGATGCCGATCATGTGGTGGATCCCTTTTTGTTTGATATAGCTTGTGTGGTCTAGGTATTTGGAATTCGGAGAATCAGTTTTCAACCAGATTAACAGTTTTTAACCCAAAACTATCTATTGTCACATAAAACCCTTCGAAATAATATTTTTTCTGGCGCAGTTCAGTATTATGCGTTTTTTGTTTTAAATGATATCGTAACTTTTTATGGACCCTTTTTATGGACCCTTTTGTTTGGGATAATAGGTGCGGTCCAGGTACCTAATTCGGAACATCAGTTCTCTCAACCAGATTCATTCTAATCACACCGAAATCTGTTAATTACCATAAATAACCCAACGAACTGAAAAATATTTCATAATGGATCCTAGAAGAGCTTATCTATGAAAGTAACAGGGTCGTAAAACCAAAAGGGTATTAAAACAGGTAGGCCTCACCTATTATCCCAAACAAAAGGGCCCATAAAAAGTTACGATATCATTTAAAACAAAAAACGCATAATACTGAACTGCGCCAGAAAAAATATTATTTCGAAGGGTTTTATGTGACAATAGATAGTTTTGGGTTAAAAACTGTTAATCTGGTTGAAAACTGATTCTCCGAATTCCAAATACCTAGACCACACAAGCTATATCAAACAAAAGGGATGCACCACATGAGCGATATCCCAACACGATATATTGCAAAAGGTCTAAAATGTTGAACTGTCGTCAGAAAAGAATATATTCTTTTGGGTTTTATCCGACAATAGATATTTTTTGTTTAATTCCTATGAATCACATTGGAATACTTAGTTGAAATACGGATTGGCCTGAACTGATATACACAAAAGCACTTGCATATTTCCCTAAAAGATGCTCAAATTAGCATAACCAAATGCGCAAACTGCATATATTTCAGTGAGGCCGACTTGAAGAAAATAACTCAATTGAATCAGTTGCTAATTTCCAATCGACTAGAGATGATGAAAAATCTACGAATATCATTCTATTACTACAAGTTTCTGGATATCATCAAAGATTTAATTCGGAATCCCCCCAACAAACAAACTTCGATCGAAGATTTAATAAATGCATTTTGTAGAATTAATCCATCTGTTGAAAGTTATGTAATCCTAGAATGTATGTACTTCTATAAGAATAAGGTATTGAAAGATGTTGAACATTGAGTTAATAAAAAATACATGTTCTTGAAATTGTTTTCATTTATTGAAGTAATTGTAGTTGCCAAATCATTTTTATTCAGTTCGATTCAGTCTAATTCTCACTCGAGTGGCCATCTCACGCCCGATTTATAATATTGTTTTCCCTTTTCTTAGTAGAATGAAATTTCAAACATAAATTCTCTAAAAACAGAAATCGAAAATTAATGCTGAAATCTTCTAATTCTACTTGAACTGATATTTTGACAAGTAGGAAAATAAAAATGGTCACCTAGACTATGAAAGTGAGTTTCACACATATATTCCTTCTATGCAAAACACATATTCATTCAATATCTCAAACAATAATTTCAATCATGCGTCAGAACCCTCAGATGTGCCCGCTTTATAACACCAAACACCCCAAACTCTTATAGCCTCGGTAGCCTATGTGGTATGCGACTTGACTCGCACCCAAACTTCTCGGGTTCAAATCCCGTGCCCGTCCAGAAACTTTTTCATACAGATCGCTACAAAACTGTCATGGCGTCATCCGCTAGGTGGCGCCACCACCCCTGACCGTCTTTAAAATCGCCTGAATCGAATAAGTGAGGTTATGTTCAGTTTTTGAGTTAGAATCCCCGTAGCTCTAACTACTT
>CM024241.1:5199939-5248773 GCA_013421045.1 Propylea japonica
AGTTTGTAAAGTTAAATCACACGTACGCCTGTCGGCTGCTCAGTTTGATACGGTGAGGGTGTGGGCACCAAGGATATTACTAACTTGACTTTTTGTTGGGCGCCAGGTTTACTCAAGTAAACCAAATTTAAGAGAAAGAAATGAAAGAGAAAGAATTGAAACAGAATTTACAGATCTTGCTGAGTGGTTAGGTTATGAGAAAAAAATATTAAAATTTTACAAATTTATTAAAACTATAAATAACAAAAACTATTGTTGAAGGCTATGGAAAATTCAAAATTCAGAACATTTACAAAAAAATAATAGGTAGAACCTTTCTCTGATCTTTGATTGTAGTTATTAGGGCTCCAGACAGAATTTGGAAAAAATAAACCAGTTTATAAAAAAAGAAATTTTGGTTGTCTCACGTGGTAGGTCCTTCAAACTTTTCGCTTGAAATAACAATCTCACTTTTCGGCAAAATTTGGAAAAGAAGTACCAATCGTCAGTGGTAGATTCGATTTGGTGGATGCTCGCCTGAATGAGAATTTAAGCCTCAACGACAAGTTGTTTTCTAATAGTCCAAAGTGCAGTTGGAATTTTGATCAGGATGCAGTTTCAATACGGCCTGATTAGGAACTTCCCATGTGTTTCTGGAACCTTCTTCAGAAGTCAATGGAATCTCGATCATGCGTGGAGAAAAAAGATCAGGAATTAATTTTGGTACAAATGGTTGAGAGAAATATGTTCTGTTTGAATTTGGAAAAATTGAGAATGAAAATTAACGGTATATAACTTGAAAATTGAATGGAATCATAAACCTTAAAGTAACTTAAAATAGAATGAAATACTTTCCGGAAAGTGAAAAAACTTATGTTATAGAGTGACAGATCAGTTATACAAAAAAAAATGGTACATATGATCCGAAAGATCTATTATAAGAATGAAACTAAATTGTTTCAACGAAAATATTTTCAATATGAAACAGTGAGAAAGAGAATATATACTTCCTGGCGGCTCTCAAACAAAGGAAAAGAAAAAAAGAAACGTGACACACTGACGGTGTGCAACAGAAATGCAAGAAAATATTAAATTTTCCAAAAAGTAATGTAATAATTATCAATAAGAATTACTTATTCAAATTATTAAAGAAATGTTTAAGAAAGATTGAAAATACTCAACCAGAATATAGCCACCAAAAAATATTCACACTCACTTCCCACCTGTTTTATCAGCGTAGTCAAAATCAAAAGTAATCTTCTTCGGCTGAAACCGAAAATTCCACATTGAACGACAATCCTCAATCGGCATTCTTCGCCGGAAACTTCAAAATCAATATCGATCGATTCATGACATCGGGGATCAGTGGCGTCGCGTCGACTTGGCAGGGGAAAAATTATTCGCAGTCTATTGAACCGTTACACACTACCCCAACCGGGCAGAAAAAAATTGGAAACTTTAGAAGTTTACAATTTTTTTTTATTCAGAATATAGGAAAGAAAGAACTAAAGAAGGAATAAGTTCTTCGCAAAATTCAAAGAGAGACTCAACATTAATTAAGATAATTTAAGAGAGATAAAGATATGTATTACTACAATAGATATAGGGTATAAGATAAATGGCATGCAACACAAATCTAAATGATATGGAAAATGCTTGATTCCCAAATATTAAAAATACCTAAGTAATTCAGAATCAACACAACACATCCCTGCTGAACAATATCCTTCATAAAAGTAAAAATTTTCCATAAAGGAGCTACCAAAAGATAGATTTCTTTCATAAAGTCGCACCATCCAACAGTATCAGACTATGTTCACCTGCGCATTATTATTTCAAAAAGAAAAGAAAAGATATTTATTAGGAGTCCTCCGAATCAGCGCTAAAATATTCCTCCCCAGCCGAATCTGAATCATCATCATATGCTGACTTGAGGTCTTTAATATGCCAACGGCCCAAATCATTACCATCCATGTCCCTGAGCTCGTACACTAGATCTGAAACAACCCTTGTGATAACGCAAGGCAGATATTTAGGAGCTAACTTTGCAGAGTAATTATTAATAGCTGAAGATAAAGTAACGTTTTTCTTCCAGACTTTATCACCAACGTGAAATACTAATTTTCGCTTCCTTAAATTGTATTGATGGGCATTTCTAAGATAGGCTTCATGTAACTTTTTACGAATATCGACATATAGTTCTGGAAGTTTCTGTACATCATCAATACGTTGAGATTTATCGGAAATTGAAATAACATTAGTTGCATTATCCAAAATTTTACCATAAAAATCTCCAGTCACGGGAACATTTCTTGCGAAATTAAGAAAAGCGGAGAATAACCCGTGACGTCATGTTTAGCCAACCTGATCGCCTGAGCTACCTTAAATATAGAAGAATCCCAAGTTTTATGATTTTCATGAATATAACACCGAATGGAAGTTACAATCACCTTATTCACTCTTTCAGTAAAATTAACTTGCGGATGATATTTAGCGTTATACCAAATTTTTTGGACACGATAAGTTTCCATCAATTTTTTGAATTCCTTACTTATAAATTGACTTCCATTATCAACAATGAAAATCTGCGGTACGCCATAAATAAGAAAAACATTATTTTCTATAAACTTTAGAATATTTTTAGAGGTAGCTTTAGGCATGGGGTGTACTAATACAAACTTAGTGAACCAATCAACAACGACCAAGACGTATTGATTTCCATTTTTTGATCTTGGATACGGACCTAACAAATCTGCCGAGATACATTGAAATGGAAAATTAATGTTCTTGTAAGAACCCATATGACCAGCCTGAGGTAAATTCGTACTTTTAGAGGCAGCACAAATAGGGCATTTCCTAACATATTTATAGACATCTCTCCTAATTTTTGGCCAGTAATATAATTCGGATATCCGAGCAAGAGTTTTAGATATACCCAAATGAGCTGAAGTTTCTTTGTCATGATAAAATTTGAGAATCTCATGTCGATTTGCAGAAGGCACAACAATTTTCCAATCAGTCAAATTACTGATAATATTATTTCGCGACAGAATGTGCTTATAAAGTAGTCCACCCTCGACACGAAATGACGGATAAACTTCCGGATTTTTCTGAACTTTCTCAATCATCGACGAATACCACTTATCAGGTTGAAAATGAGAAATATCAATTACAGAGATATCAGCTACTGAACGGGATAACGCATCAGCCACTACGTTTAAAGAACCTTTGCGATGTTTAATGGTGAAATCAAACTGGGAAAGTTTTACTGCCCATCTAGTCAAACGTCCTGAAGGGTTCGAAAGATTATGGAGATAAATAAGGGAGGCATGGTCAGTTTCAATGGTGAATTTAGTACCTTCGACATAGCTTCGAAATTTTTCTATTCCGAAGATAACAGCTAAAAGCTCTTTTTCTGTCACGGTATATTTACGCTGGCAAGTGGTAAGTGTCTTACTTGCGTAAGCCACTGGATGTTCTACACCGTCACATTCTTGGTATAAAATTGCACCTACACCTGTATCAGAAGCATCACACTGAATTACGAAAGGTTTCGAAAAATCAGGGCTAGCCAACACTGGGGCAGAAACAAGACGACACTTTATTTCGGCGAATGCTGCCTCTGCTTCTGGAGTCCATGCTATTGGATGTCCTTTCTTTCTACCATGTAAGAGATCTGATATTGGGGAACAAATAGAGGAAAAATCCTTTATGAAACGACGGTACCAGCTGACAAGACCTATCAAACGTTTGATTTCGGTGGTATTTTTTGGAGTTGGATAATTAACTATTGCGGAAACTTTCTCTGGATCGGTACGTAAACCATGTTCATCCACTACAAAACCCAGAAAGACAAGAGATGAACGACAAAATTCACATTTATCCAAGTTAACCGTGAGATTAGCATTTTTGAGTCTTCTATATACCTCTTTCAAAACTTTGATGTGGAGTTCAAAAGTGGGAGTAGCTATAATAATGTCATCAAGATAAACGAAACAATATGGTGCCAAATCAGGTCCGATTACCCTATCCATCAAACGAGTCATTGCTTTAGGACTATTTTTCAACCCAAACGGACAAACAACAAATTCAAATAGACCTCGTCCCTGTACTGCAAAAGCGGTTTTGGCACAAGATGTCTTATCTAAAGGTATCTGGAAAAACGCCTTTGTTAAATCGATCGAAGAAAGGTACTTAGCGTCTCTTAATTTATTAAGAATACAATCTATTAAAGGCATTGGATAAGTATCATTAACTGTAACTTCATTCAACTTTCGACCATCAAAACATACACGATAATCTCCCGAACGTTTGGGAACCAACCACAAAGGGCTACACCAAGGAGATTGGGACGGTCGAATAACCTTTAGCCTCAACATTTCGTCAATTTCTTTATTTAAATGAGTCTGCATAGCAGGGGATAAGGGATACTGGCGTTGTACAATAGGTTTGGCACTTCCGGTGTCAATATGATGAGTCATTAGGTGGGTACGACCTATCCTATCTTTAGGAGCGATAGATTGGTAAGACTTCTCTATACTCCGAAGTTCATTTTTCTGAGAATTTGTTAACTTAGAAAAAGGCTGAATGGCATTTATTGCACATACAGAGGAATCAATCGAATAGGAGAGATTAGAAAAATTTATCTCGATGCGAAACAATTTGAAAAAATCCATTCCTAAAATGAGATTATGGGTAACGGACGGAATTATTAAAATTTTTAACTCCCTCACGATACCTTCAATCGAAATAGGAACTAAAATATAACCTAAGAAATCTTGAGGTTTACCATCCGCAGTAGTGACATTAATTGTAGACTCGTACATTATCGGTATGTTATATTCCTGAAGAAGAGCGAAACCAGCGGAACCTAATATGGAAGATGTACTACCGGTATCGGCGAGAGCGAGAATCTTTTGGTCAAAAATTTCGACATTTAGATAAGGACGGTTATCATTTGGTTTTACGACAAAAACAGGATTGATATCTACAGACGAAGAGGAGAATGGGGAAAAATTTACTGATTCTGTGTGTTTTGTCTCCCCTTTTCTTTGCTGAATGTGTGCTTGACTACTTGCCGATCTACTGAACCTTTGGTTTCTTGGCTGGTGACGAGGTTCAGTTTCTCGCCACCTCGATTTACGTTTTTTGAATTACATTGATTACACTTAGATTTAATAGTATTTTTAAGACCACAACCATAACAGAAAACTGATCTAGGTTTTCGACACTGAGGGTAATTATGACCAGCTAAACCACAATTCCAACATCGGGAACTAGATACCATAGATATATTAGTGGAGGGAACATTTTTTCGAAAATTCGGTCGATGAGCTGAGGATGAAGAAGTTGACTCACTGAATGGTCTGCTGAGATCCGGTTCCAACAAGCCGGCATCATGAGTTGGTGGTGCTCTATAGCGATCAGCCCATATTCTAGACTCCTCTAACTTCTTACAGAGTTCAGAAAGCTCACCAACAGTCTTAGGATTATACAAAGCCAAACCTGAAATGAAAAATGGCAAAAGATTTCTGCGAATTTTCCTGACTCTGGTTTCCTCATCTGGCTTGAGCGTCAACCTGTTAAAAAGACCTTCCATTGAAGAAATAAACAAAGATACTCTCTCATTACAGCCTTGAGTTCTTGAACTGATTTCTTGCTCCAAGTCCTCGTCATAAAAGTATGGAAGGAAATCCTTTTTCAACTCCTTGACCAATTCATCCCATGTTTGAAATTTACATCGGTTATTGACAAACCATGTCCACGCAGAACCCCTAAATAAATCACAAGCAGACTGAAACAATTCCTGCTTGGATACACCTCGAGCCTGCCTTAACAGTTCTACTTTTTCCAAGAATGAAGTAACCGACTCATCCTGAATCGAACCTGTGAAAAATATATTCCATTTATAAGGGGGAATAAACCTACTGTTCGACGGACTACTATAGTTGACAGGAACAGTCTTCTCAGTTGGAGTAGAAGTTCTAGCTGGTGAAACCTTTAAATCGAGGTCTGCCTCTAACTCTAGCATCTCATACTGTATTTCCTTTTTCGCCGAAATTTCAGCATCCTCCTCGGCAACTAGCTTAGACAAACGATTAGACAAATGAGTCAAACGACTAGATACCCTATGGAAGGTATGATCATCTGAAGTTCCACCAAATTTAGAAATAACGTTTTTAAGATCTTTGATAGTTTCCCTAACTTCAGTTACATCTTGAGAATGAGAATAAGGATTCGTTACGATATGAAAACTACGATTAGCCTTTTCTTGGCTCAGAAGCCCTCTCAAAATTTTCCTCTTAGTTTCAACATCGCCAGTTGGTTCCACGCCACGAATTCTAATTTCATACATCAATTCATTATTTTTCAGATGATTAGGATTCATTGTGTAAATAATTATAAATTATTATTAGTAAAAAAAAATCGCAAGCTATTATGTAAATAATAGGGAAATAGAGAAATGTGGATATATAAATGAAGAGAAAGATGGTCGTTCAATATAGAAAAGTTAAACGAAATAAAACAAAATTAAAGATAATAGTGAACCAAATTCTGTCGGATCAAATGTATTACAAAATGAAAAACCACCAAGCAAGATTAAGATAAGAAAAAAAATGTCAAGTTAACGGCCCTTTTAACGGCAGGCCCCACGTTGGGCGCCAATTGTGTAATGTTAAATCACACGTACGCCTGTCGGCTGCTCAGTTTGATACGGTGAGGGTGTGGGCACCAAGGATATTACTAACTTGACTTTTTGTTGGGCGCCAGGTTTACTCAAGTAAACCAAATTTAAGAGAAAGAAATGAAAGAGAAAGAATTGAAACAGAATTTACAGATCTTGCTGAGTGGTTAGGTTATGAAAAAAAATATTAAAATTTTACAAATTTATTAAAACTATAAATAACAAAAACTATTGTTGAAGGCTATGGAAAATTCAAAATTCAGAACATTTACAAAAAAATAATAGGTAGAACCTTTCTCTGATCTTTGATTGTAGTTATTAGGGCTCCAGACAGAATTTGGAAAAAATAAACCAGTTTATAAAAAAAGAAATTTTGGTTGTCTCACGTGGTAGGTCCTTCAAACTTTTCGCTTGAAATAACAATCTCACTTTTCGGCAAAATTTGGAAAAGAAGTACCAATCGTCAGTGGTAGATTCGATTTGGTGGATGCTCGCCTGAATGAGAATTTAAGCCTCAACGACAAGTTGTTTTCTAATAGTCCAAAGTGCAGTTGGAATTTTGATCAGGATGCAGTTTCAATACGGCCTGATTAGGAACTTCCCATGTGTTTCTGGAACCTTCTTCAGAAGTCAATGGAATCTCGATCATGCGTGGAGAAAAAAGATCAGGAATTAATTTTGGTACAAATGGTTGAGAGAAATATGTTCTGTTTGAATTTGGAAAAATTGAGAATGAAATTAACGGTATATAACTTGAAAATTGAATGGAATCATAAACCTTAAAGTAACTTAAAATAGAATGAAATACTTTCCGGAAAGTGAAAAAACTTATGTTATAGAGTGACAGATCAGTTATACAAAAAAAAAATGGTACATATGATCCGAAAGATATCTATATATTCTATTATAAGAATGAAACTAAATTGTTTCAACGAAAATATTTTCAATATGAAACAGTGAGAAAGAGAATATATACTTCCTGGCGGCTCTCAAACAAAGGAAAAGAAAAAAAGAAACGTGACACACTGACGGTGTGCAACAGAAATGCAAGAAAATATTAAAGTAATGTAATAATTATCAATAAGAATTACTTATTCAAATTATTAAAGAAATGTTTAAGAAAGATTGAAAATACTCAACCAGAATATAGCCACCAAAAAATATTCACACTCACTTTCCACCTGTTTTATCAGCGTAGTCAAAATCAAAAGTAATCTTCTTCGGCTGAAACCGAAAATTCCACATTGAACGACAATCCTCGATCGGCATTCTTCGCCGGAAACTTCAAAATCAATATCGATCGATTTATGACATCGGGGATCAGTGGCGTCGCGTCGACTTGGCAGGGGAAAAATTATTCGCAGTCTATTGAACCGTTACAATTGTTAAACATACACCCCTTGCGATGGTTTCAATCTAACATACGCTCAATGAAAAATGTGCGAAAATGTCTTAAAAAAAATGCTTAAGTTAGAATGATAAACTTAGATTTATCACTGAAGTCCGACCGAACATTGCCGACTAGAGAAACAAATTTTCTGTAAAACGAAATTTCTGTAACGAATTTTTTTGCGGATTATTAGTAGCGCTTGTGTGTAGAGTTCCACGTATCTGCTTTCAAGATTCGACAGTTTTGTCGATTTTTTTAAGAAACGGACTCGTTATTAAACCATAATCTTGTTTGATTGAAGTTATTCTAATCAGCTTATCAGTGATGAAAATACAATTGACGTGATGTATGTTACTAGAACACATCAATAAAACTCACTAAGCAAAGCAATGAAAATAAGAAACAGATTAAACAAGAATTGAATTCGAAATGATATATCTCTCTGGGCATACCATTTTTTAGACAGCTTTTCAGTAAACTTTAACAACTCCGACTTAATATTTCCGGGTTTTTTTGCAAATCAGCCCCACAGATGGCAGTACCATCGGTATCTGAGCTTTGCATTTGTCTGTACTGTTACTAGTCTATCCAAATCCGAGAAGCCAGCGTAAACAAACTAGAAACGCGATTAGGACGGCTCTTATTGTCGAAGCTTCAAGAACGGCACTTTTGACCAATAACTTCCAATAGAGCGTCCTAATCGCGTTTCTAGTTTGTTTACGGTGGCCTCTCGGATTTGGATAGACTGTAAATGGCTGGATCGACCTGAATGAAATTTTGTTTACACATTCATTTTATTCATATATCATGCAGGCCATAGACTGTCGAGATTTGCTAGTAGCGTTATAACGGTGTTTCAAATTGCGCGTTTTTTGAAGAATAAATTAAACGAATTTGCATTCATTTTTAAAAACTTTTATTGATGATTGAAATATCAATCATGACATTTATGTACCAAAATAATATGTATCTGCAAATGGCCTCCTCTTGCATTGTGACATAAATTAAGGCTGTATCTCACTAATGACATGAATAATTTCATCCTTTAGTTCAGGAATCGATTGTGGATCATTCTTATAGACCTGTCTTCTCACAAAACCCCAAAGAAAATAGTTGAATGGTGTCAAATCACATGATCTTGGTGGTCAATTGACATCAACGTTTCTAGTGAGATTATTATTATACTACACAGACGAATTCAGTGCGCCACCTATAGTCCGTCACGAAAGTTTGGCGCATAGGAGGCGTTTGTTTATTTATCTGATTTTGGCAGTATTTGCTGTCATAACGTAAAATAAAGTCTACGTTGCCGAATGTACCCGGACTCGTCGGAAGAGCTTGCGAGTTATCAGAGAATTTTATGCAATATTGACAACATTGCTTATCAATCTGACAAGAAAATAAACAACATAACCTAAAATTTTAATATTCACAGTGGAATATACCAAATTGTCATTGCCAATCGACGGTTCAAACTTTCGTGAACGGATTATAATTCATTTAGTCTTTGAAAAACGCGCAATTTGAAACAACCTTTATATTGTTTTGAACAAATACAGTGGAACTTCCTTATGACGAACGACTGTATAACGAATTTCGTAAAACACATTGCACCTTGAATCCAAATTCCATGTTAAAAACACACTCTAAAATGAAGTTAATTCTCTCTATAACGAAATATTCAACGAACCTGAATGGGTATTGGTAAGAAGGTATAAGGGTGGGTTTTTTCCGAAATTTTTCCGGGCCTACGTAATAAATCCGTACCTTAAACTAAATCATTACGGCGGGCAGAGAGATCCTTCTGAAACAATTTTAAATACGCCCTGGCTGTTTGGTTTCAATCTAACCGTTACACTAGTGTGAAAGTTGTGCGAAAATGTTTAAAAGGAGAGTCTTAAGTTTTAATGATAAACTTAAATTCATAATTGAAGTCGACCGTGACATTGCCAACTATAGAAACAAATTTCTGTATATAACGAATTTTTTTGCGGATTTATCTGGTGAAACACAAAAACCAAAATGAACGACAACGAATGAGTGTTCTATGGAGAAAAAGGATCTAAAGTTTTACTCACTTCATACTCTCATGAAATATAGTAGGACAATTTTCGAAACTTTCTTCCCATAGTATCTTTCATTCTCCAACTTGTATACATTCACTTCCAGAAATAGAGGTAGCGTAACACATATAGCGAATAAGCTTGGAAACCCTGGACCAGTGACTGCCGCATGGTTGATCTAACAGACAAGGACCAGCTGCCTAAACCAGAAAGGGTTAGCTTTTCCCAAACCTCCAAAAGCGCCTGATGGTAGCTTAATGTACGACAGAATTCCAAACAAACCAGAAGCAGAAAGATTCCCTTGAACAGCGTACCATCGGCACTTAAGAAAAAGGCTACGATGAGATGAATGGAGGACCTGATAGTGAGTCTTGATTTATTACATCTACATTTGTGATTGAGTGTTTTATATGAAATTTAAGGTTTTTTCCAAACATTTTCATTTGTAAATATCTTCACCATGAGATAGTTGATTGTTATACATATTATCATCAAATTCATCGGTTTCAACTAACTTCAGACAAAATCCTCTTTCTCATTTCATCATAGATCTTCATACAGGGTCTTCATAAATGGTTGTAACATGGTAGGTTGCTTCGAAAATTTTCATCTTATCGTTTCTTTTGCAGTCTACAAATTCCAGTCACATTTTTCAATTTTTTTCAGAATGATCAGGCTATACTTGCAGTATCGTTGATTCGTTGTTTAAATTAAAATTTCATCAGAATATAAATATTTATAATAGTCCAACGCCATCTGCACTATTATAATCATTTATAGAGACCCGTAGTATTCTTACTTTCATATGAATATACATTTGCTTTTAATAATTTTACATTTTTAAAACACCCTGAAAAGGTACAAATTTTCATGGTAGAATTCCCTCTGTGATATGAAAAAAAAAATATTTGATTCATATTAAACTTCAGAATTATTACTTCTAGCTGAACTCTCGGTCCATTTCCTTTCAAATCATCGACTTTATGATAATGATCATTCTTAATTAATTTTTAATTCCATCTCTTCACATTTATTAACACTGTTCACAACATTAAATTCATTATAAATTCTTCATTGCTTTGAAAGAGGGAAATTAGAATACCAACAATAGTACGTTAACCACTTTAAGTTTTTAAATTTTTCAATATCTTAATTTTTTACTGGCTTCTACTCTGATTTGGATTGGACGATGGTAAGTAAGTTGGAAAACTTTATTATTATTGTATGGAGATTTTGCTTAGTATCTGGTGTGAAAAAATATGAATAATATAAAAAAAAGTATTTTTAAATTTAAAATAATCATGTTATGAACACATGGACATTCCCAAAAACTTAACACCTTAACTGCCATGTAAGTCACCGGTGCCTGACAAAACTCACTCTCTGGTCAGGCCGTGTCAGCTACGGTGACTGACAAAAACAACACATTTCCAAACGATCTCTGTACGCCAGCAGGCACTTTTACAGTGTTGTTCTCTATCAGAGGTGACTGACTTGGCTCCAACCAAGATATATTCTACATGGCCTGCTAATTCTGCCTATGGCAAAACTTATTGAACATTTTTTGTATGTTATGGAATAAAACACAACAAAAACACAATATTATTTATTAAAATGCCCTTACTGTTTATTGAAATAGTCACATAGCCAATAAAAGAAGTATTGAGTTAAAAACAATTATTGAATAAGTAAAAGGTATTGAAATTATTATTTATGTTGAAAATTAAAAACATTTTCGACAGAAATTGTTCATTTGGGCATTGGAGCATAGACCAGAGTCACAAATAGCTATTAATTGTCGGATTATATTTCAAGAGAAAAAGACATTGAAATGATTATTATGCTCAATCAAAATTGACCAAGGCAAGGTAACAGCTGTGAAAACAGCTGTGCCTGACAAAATGACTGACATGGGCCCAATGACTATAAATTCAAAACATTCAAGCCGTGTCAGGCACAGGAGCCGACGATTTTTTTTGTGGGATTTCTCAAGAAAATACAAAAAAAAAACCTTTTTGGTATATAACTAATCATTTCAATGCATTTTGAATCAGTTGGAGAAATTTGGGTTTGAAGGATCAGGAAAAGTGAGTTGGCAGTTAACGTGTTAATGCATGTTCAACCTCGTATATGTAAAATAAAACAGAATATTTCATTTACCTAAACTACCTTCTGAATATGACAAGAAATATCTGAAAACAGTTTCAATGATAGGCACAAATAATATCAATTTTGTTTTCTTAAATTGTAAAAAGAATACCTGATTTATTGGTTCAATCTCATATTTTGACATAGACATTTTTAGGTGAAAAGATTACCAATAAATGCAGCAATTTCATTACCATTGTGGACAATTTCAGGATATTGTTTTTTTGAGCCGGAAAGGTCTCACGATTTTTTCACAGAATTAATTTGTTTTCATGATATTTATTTGTTATTCAGTTGGAAAAACAATTTGAAAGAGTTAGGAATGCATGAGGAGAAAATTGGACACTTTTATTCCAGCTGAAGAGGGTTTTTTCATTGTTATTTTAATTTGAAAAGTTTTTTGATGTAGTAAAATCATTGGTCAAGTGCTTTATTTATTTTAATATCATAGCTTTTTTCTGTCCATGAAAGTGGTCTTTTTGTTTTTGATGAAATGAGGAAGTTTAGAAATGAATTAGGTCAATAGCATGGTGAAACTATATTTGCTTTGAAAATGCCGTATAAACACCACTATAGTTCTTGAGACGACCTTTAATAATTAATCACTTAATAACAAGTTTCTGTGTTCAGTTGAGTTTTGACATTCCTTGTAGTGCTTCTGAATACTTTGTGTATGGTTGCCATGAGCATTGCACATTAAAATAGCATAAATTGAACAGTAAAGGGGTCATTAATGTTCAATTGCGTACACATCGAAATCGCCTTTTATTTTGAGGTCGGCAGAAAATGTTTTTTCATACCAAATTTCGTTCACATATCTCTTCTTGTATTTGTTAGGAATTTTTTACCATACGGTATCTTGGAAGAAGCATTCTCTTACAAAAACCTTAGCACTGATATCTGAGCTTGTTAGCAATGTTCATGAAACACTTGCGTATAATTTCCTAATTCCAATCACAACTTATTGTTAGCACAATTCGTACTCATTTCTGGAAAACCTTTTACTGTTTGCGCCAACTATACAATAAAACACCTTAAAACAAACCTTCTCAACATGAATTGTACAGGTACAACAATGAACATACTGCCACCAATGCCGAAAAGAATAACCAAGGAACCGATGCAAGTTCAACGACCCGAACAGTATCAAGGTATGATGCAGCAACCTCAGCTGATGCCTGGACACGTGCTGTCGCGCCATATCGCACAAATCAACGGCAAACCGAAAATCGCTCACATGACCAGAACAGGTTCTGGCAGGAAACAGGTCATCAGCTGGATGGACGCCCCAGATGACGTTTATTTCAGGGCGACAGAAGGGAGCAAGTAAGTCTTTCAATATTTTTGGCCAAATGTCTGCACACAATCTCAGAAGTCTTGAAAACTGATGACATATAATGGAATCTTTGAGTGTGGTAATAGGGTATATTTCGTAATTCAACTTTGGTCTGGTTGGTTTTCTTCTCCGTAAATATGATACTAGGCCTTTTCGGAAACTTACTCGGGTTAACTGGATTCTTAACCTTCGCGTTCGTTTACCTAACCCGAACATCCAACCCGTGTTCGGAAAGTACGGTGCTATTAACTCGATACTAACAGGTTGATCTATCGTAACCCTACACGAGAGCAGGGTCATAGGGTCACCGCATGCGCTCTGCAGTTTAATTTGTATTTGAAAAGGCGGGAATAAGTCTTTTACTCTTTCTTAGTAATTTCATATATTCTATTCCCAAAAATGGAAAGAGAAGAGAATTTGGCCCAATGTGAAATGTGTGGTTCAATGAGCCAAGAAAATAATACAAAACAACTTCTTCATAACTTTGTATGCAGATCTCTCTGCGCTAAGCTACAGCCTTCTCTACTTCTTCAACATAATTACTCAAAGATAACATTAAACATGGGAGGCCACACCAGGAATTATAAGAAAGATTTCACAATAGCCAATAAATACAAGTAAAGCTAGAGACAATCCGAAAATAGACTGGGACTGAAAAAATAAATTCATAAAATATTGTACTGCCAGCAGATGACCGCAGTCAAAATATTCGACCAGTCGAGAAAGCTTGGTTGTTTCGCTTGATTACGAAATATACCTCTAATATTGCTAAACATGATGTTAGAAACTGTTTACTAATAAAGCTCATCAATTCATTATCAAAAACTTTTTCCCTATAGGAGAATGAGAAGACAAGTGACATTAACGGATTTAAGACGTGCCGCAAGAAAGCCCTGGAGGCAGCTCAAAGTGAAAATGGACGATTTGCAAGTGGTGGTTCTTGATTAAGTGTTCGAGCAAGTGTTTTTCAGTAAGTGCTCAATGCGTGCTTCGCAAAAACACATCTCAGATGAGGTTGAAGGTGCTTTTCGGAGATGGTCGTTCATCTCAAATTACTTGAGGGTTCTCATATTTTTAATAAATTATTGTGTCAAGTGAAAACTTTAAGTTATATGTTTCTTCTTTGTTCTGGTGAAAATCATTTTATCTTGATGTGCGCTTTTCAAATGTGAAATTTGTGAGATTCTTTAGAAAACCTAAAGAGTTTCTCAAGAATTTCAGTATATGAAGTTCAGATTGAATAAATTTTCTATTCAGATATTTATGGAATTTCATTAATTCGAAAATATTCAGAAGAATACATCACAAAATATCTGCCAATTCAGAATGATGATAAAGAATGGCATTTGTTTTTCGAAATGCCTGATAAGATTAACGTTTTTTCGTCAGTATTTCTCAGTGTTCACCAGAAGTGTTTTTACTTTGTACCTGACCAAATAAGTTATTGTTTGATAACAATTTATTTCTTAATTTCCTACCTCGTGTATTTTCCTGACGACCATCTCAGAAAGTACCAATTTTCTAGAGCAATAAACAATTGTTGACCGATTACTGTGAAACAGAGACTGAGAGTGTATTATCATACATGGTGATGATTTCTCTGCACAAATGTCCCGTTATTTGGGAGGTTCATTTTACTAGTTTTACATTTGTATAAAATATTTATTAGTCTATTTGTTATTATTTATTATTGTACATAGTTCTTCTTGCATTCTTAATGATCCCTTCAAAACAGAAAATTGTATCAATGTAATTTTCTCATGTGTAAAATAAATACGTTTACCACATTACAAAATTGGATTTTCACAATGCCTATTTTTTTTCACTTCATTTCTGCTAGAAATCGTTTTTTGAGCGCTCGTTCTATTTAAACGAGTGCTATCGTATTGCCCAAATATCTGTAATTTTCGAATTTTGAGCCGAAAATGGTCTAAAGACTTAAAATTTGTAGGATGAGTTCGGTTCCGAAATGCCGCGGTTAAGTTCGATAACCAGATAAATTTTACAGGGCGTTCCATAAAAAATGGCCATTCAAAATTTTTGTTCCTCAATATCTCAGACAAAACGAAACCAATCGAAATGAAATTTTGCGGCCACATGCAAGTTGCTCATAATAAGCCTCTTGGAAAATTTTGTGGCAAAGTATTAACAGAACCATAGAAAATTGGAATCTTAAAAAGAAGAATCTTTATATTTCCATAACAAGATATCCGATTCGAGTGAAATTCATTTTGTGAATGAAGATTGATATACTGAATGTTCATGCAAAATTTCAAGAGGATCGCATCATCAGAACCATAGAATTTTATAATTGCCAAGTATCAACATGTTTCAGTTTTTGGCTAATTTCCAGAATATTATTTCGATCGTCTTGAGATTTTGCATTTATTATTTAGTAACAATCTTAATTCCTATACGAAATTTTGAGATAAATAGCCTCATTGCTCCACCAACGAACGAGCGCTCAAAAGCCCCTTTTCCTAAATTTCTTATTCATACAACTATAAAAGACAACGAATGGTAGAATTTTTAGCTGAGGTTGCTAGATTACAGTAACAAAAAAGGTAGGTTTGTTCTATTATCGCTAGTATAAAGTATAAATGGTTGAAAACATTGCTCTTAGAATCTAGATAGGTCTAAAATAAGATTGTCAATCTTATTCTGGATAAATCTTCAAGTTGATTAATAGTATAATATATTTGGCTCATGAGATGAAAACAAATTTTTCATTAGTAGTACAACTAAAAGAATATGTACATTTCCTGTGTGAATTTTAAAGCTTTATTCCGTTCACCTGGTTTATTCACACACTGTATACAGTTAATTATTATCTTTCAAATGTACAGGTTTTGCTAATTACAGAATATCACATAACTGATTGCACATGCTTTATCTAATTATTCAAAATCATTATCTGAATCTATGCAGTCTTTGATACAAGATGAAGACTGATATCTTTTACTTAAATATGTTCATCAAACTTGAATTTCGTTTTGAATATATTTAGGTAAGACTCAAAAAATATTTGTTTTTTTCCAATAATAATCCATCAATTCTTATCAAATTAAATTTGAGTACTGTTTCCAATGTTGAAAATTAGTGACTACCTAAATGAGTTTTATATTCCAGATTAAATTTCCTTTTAACAAAGATGGAAGATAAAATAAGACTTGGTTTCCATTTATTCATTATAGTATGTTTTACGATAGCTTCAGTATGGGCTATACTTTTGTGTGATTTTGAAAATGTATCAGACGATAGAGTATTAGATATGCAAAAATATGGTGGCAGATACTTCACTACATGGAATTTCGTGAGTGTTATTGGGAACAGATCCAACAGTTCATTAAAATATAAATCTTTTCAGCTGTTTCAACTGATATATTTTACCGTAGCTTTATTTCAAGATTTTCTATTATTATATACCCCATGTGAATCATGTCTGAAGACTATATCCAGAGTGAAGGGATACATTTTCATCACTTTTGTTGTACCATGTTCAGTTTACGTATTTGTAGTATTTTGGACACTATTCAGTTATGATAGAGAGTTGGTATTTCCAGCTGCAACTGATGAAGTGGTTCCATTGTGGTTCAATCATGTGGTACATACCATGACGTTCATTTTTATGGTAATGGAATTTTATTTCACCGAAAAGAATATTATACCTGATTGGCAAAGTATTTTGGTTGGCTTTTCCATTATGACTGTAGCCTATTTTTCCTCGTAAGTATATCTGTAATTTTGAGCAAGTAACAATGAAGAACTTGAATGTAATGAGCAAGTTTTGGGAATAATATTTTATATTGCAAGAACTTTGATTTTCTAAGTTTGGTTTAACATGCAACATATTTATGTCGAAGGTTTATGGATACTATCAAGTTCACTTGCTTTGAATTTAACACTTCCCAATCTTTTAATCAGATATTAATGAGTGAGTAATCCAGCTCATTAACAAACTTGATATTAAAATAACTATTGAAGGGAGTAAAAATTCTGAATTTTTATATTTTTTAACATACCTGAATGGACCAACTCAAGATAAGCTTAGACAAACTACTCCAGCAAAGTTATGGATACAAGCTCATATAAAATAAACGGAGGTGTCTCATAAAATGCTTTCTGTTGGACATTAGCAGCATCAATCACTTATTTTTCTCAGTATCAAAAACTGCTAGGTCCATAATATGATCTATGTGCACGCTTAAACCGCAGAAATAAACTTTTATATTGCGGCTCCAAATGCACATCATTCTCAATAATGTGAACGTTTTCAATTATTATAAATAATTAGCATTTGCATATTAAATGAGAACCTTGCAAGGGAATCAATAAAAAAATAATCGAATTGGAATTATCCTCATAACTAAACATCTTTCCCATATTCGAATTGGTTAGGTAACTAGTCCTGAAATCCTTAACCATTTTTTGTTCTTTTATTGAATTTCAGATTATTCAACACAAAGCAAAAACAGGCAGATATTTTTATGGTATTTTCCATGAACTAGCGCCCTGGCAAATCATTTTATTCATAATAGCATCTTATTGGTTGAGCCTATTAGTGATAAAAGGAGGAATTTACGTTCAGCAACTTGTTCAGAGCAGTAAAAAACCAAGTCCATATAAAAGAAAAAATTCCCTGCAAAGTGCATCATTTCTGACATAGCTTAAATAATTATCTATTCACAACTAAAGTAACATGTAATGAAGATATCTTGATGTAATGGCTGAGTTTATTCAAATTCAGCAGGATTAAGTGTGTACAGAATATTGCCCCAACTTGTTACCCTGATTTCATCATCAGATTGAAAGGCTGAGATACTGATCCTGGTTTTTCAAAAAAAGTTTAATGACCATTACTTATAATACACATATTTGAGGGTCCTTATATAATTATCTATAGAAAGTATTTTCATTAAATCCTTGTATAATATTAAAAAACATGATTCAAATTCTTCCCTTTTAGTTAAGAACTGCCTATGCAAAAAATATAATTGATGAACAATCAAACAATAAATTACTTGTTTAACTGCATAATATAATAATACATATAATTTAAAATGGTAAAGTGAAAGCTGATCTCAAAAATATAAAACAAAATGTGAATGAGATTCTTAAATATGTATATGGGGTAACAAGTCAAATGAATGAGATTCTATCATTTATTTATATCCTAAAATAAAACTTAATGAAAGCATACATTTTACCCAATTTCATACTATACACACCAGCAAAATAAGAATAATAAACCAAATCTAAACAAAGTTTGTAGTTCATTTTCTCCTGAATCTTTTTGCCTGATTTGTACAGATTTTTTTTAAATTGTATCCTGATTCTTTGGGAACTCAACTGTTCAGAAGGATTCCCCAGTTAATTCGTTTTTTGTTATAAAGAGGGATGCACTAAAATGTTGGTCATCTTTTCTCAACATTTCCTTCTTAGTCCACTGTTTGCAGCATCAATGTATTATCTTGCCCTAATCGAGATTAAGAATTATCGATTATGAATTCTAAGCATGTTGAGGACATACAAGATATTGAACGGAGATGAATATTTCATTACCTGACAATAATTATTATTGTGTATGAAATAAATTATGCAAAGCTTTCAACGTTAATTTGAATTGATACTGAATCTATTAAAAGCCTCTGAAAATTAAGATTCCTATAGTAATACATAAAAAAGAACATAAGACAACACCTCAGTCTACTTACGGTTTACTTCACAGTAGTTTTGAAAAAAGTTTACTTTCTATTATTTTTATTCATCTTGTATATAACAAATAACGGAGTACATGAAAATGGCTTCTGAACAGTTATATTGTTCAAGAATCAAGATTCAAATTTTGCTGGTACATATAATACAGAAAAAAAATTAAATTGCATAACAGTAATGAAAAATTTGAAAATATTCCAATTCTTTTAAGAACAAACATAGCTTAATGAGTTTACTGACTACTTTGTAGAATTACATCTTATCAAACTATAGATAAAAATAAATCTTCAGCATTTCCTCTTGATAAGAGTTGCTAAAGAATAAAGTATAAAAATTCTGAAAAAATAAATTATCTCTTGTAAAAAAATACAAAACAACATATGGCGTTTTTATCTTTATCACAATCAATTCAAATATGTGTAGAAATTTGGCGTTTCAAAGTATTTGGTAGCAAATTGTTTGCCATCAGGAGTGGGTGCGCTTAAGGCCATTTCACTTTTTTCTATCGAGCGATTCGGCAGAAAATGTTTACGCAGTGTTTCCATCAACTTAGTTGCTATGCCTTTCTTTCGAAAGTTTGGAGAGATCCAAAGCCTGGACACTCCACACACTATTGGGTATTCCTCTATTGAACATAGATCGACATCAATGTTTGCTGTCAATATTTTGTTGGCCGCAGATTTGCCCTCAGCCATCACACAACCAATGATGGTTTTGTTGAATATATAAAGGAATACCTGAAAAAATAGTCCTGAATTTGCTGATATTGTCAAATTAGTATAATAACGAATGTTAGATCAAAAATAAAAATCAATTTTCAACCAATCAAATTTGTCTTACCATAGATCTACTGAGGTCAACTTCCATATCTTGGTATCCCATTTCTCTGTTGATATACTCAGCAAGTCGCTTCACTTTATCAATCCATTGTTTTGAATCACCAGGAAGTATCTGAATTATTCTTCCATCATTTTGTTCCACAATTCTCTCATTTTTCCAGCCCTAAAAAGTTCTATTTGATTAATATTCAGTAGATTTAATTAACAGATTGTGAAGAATGAACTATCTCATGTTGAGATTCATCTCTATCAATGGAGTTGATTCCTCTATTATTACTTCACAGCTGAGATAAGTGATTAAAAAAATTGATTTCTCAGACTTAAAAGGGGGGATGAATCAGGATTTTAGTAAAACATTTATGATATCAAAAATATTAATGTTCGTTTCATTATGTTGAAAAGTTTCAAAGTGAGCATTATAGCGATAATATTTAATTTGAAATTTATTTGTTTACACAATTGCTTCATCAAATTCTTGACTACATCAGGTGAGTACTTCTATAAAAAACAAATGAATTTCAGCGGGAACTGAGTGTTTTACGTTTATCATAATTATAGTATTCGTTTTGAGGAATTTTGTGATCCTGAGCTGTTCCAGTGCTTGTGCGCAACCAATGGCAAGCCATATTTCGAGCTTTTGAGTTACTCAGGAGCACGAAACTCTTCAAATCGAATAGGCTATAGAGTATAGATGATGAATTTCCATCAAGTAAATACCAAAAACAGAAGTGATCAATATAAAAATAAATAACTGTAGTTTCGTTTAATGGAGATCAATATACAGGCAATTAAAACTAGTAATATATCAGAATTGTGCTGTAGTAGATAGTTATAATTTTTAGGGTGTAAATTAGAGAGCAAATGATGCATATTTTCTTGTTATTATTAAAAATTATAATATTGGTTTGTCTTAATCATTATGTACAAATGTAAGGAAAATTACAGGGGATTCAATTATGAATTTTTGAACTAACAATCCTTTTAGTACCTGTATCTCTTGAATTAATCACTTTGGACCCCAATTGTTCTAGTTGGAATTGTTTCATCGGAAGGAACACAGAAAGGCACAAATATACAGGTTGCCTCATTAATAATTTTGAATGAGACGTCACGTGACCAAAAACAAATACCTCATTAGGTAACACAATAACAAATTTCTTCTAATTTAAACCCCAAAATTATAATTATCTACTACTGCCCAATTCTGATATATTACTTGTCTTAATCGTCGTATTATTATTTGTTTATTATTTTTTCATTTCTCAGGATATCATTGAAGCTAAATACTTACATTGAACTGGAGAATGTTTATAGCATTATGATGGTTTTCATGAAGATATTCATCCTTGGGATCACCAGCATTATACACAAAACAACACTGAGCACATTCCACCAGTCCAAATTTTTTTTGGCCTGCATCAAGTAACATTTGGTCAGATGATATTTTCAGTTTTTTCTTCTTCACGGTGCAGTCTTTATCGAGTGCTTTTTCATTAGATCTCTTTTGAGAATAAAACAAAGGATAATATCGTGGATCTTCTGATGTAACCGGATTATTACCATCTGCCATATTCTGAAAAATGGTGGTTAAATTTCTAACTTTCTTAGGTGAACTCAATTTTAAGCCAGATGTCATGTCGGTCAACATTGCTGTAGGCGATAATATTCCTTCTTTATCCCTGGACCGATTTTCCTTATCCTCCCCAACAGACTCCTCCAAAACATCAAGAATTTCATCAATAGGTACATTTAACTCATTTTCAATAGAGTCAATTTCGAAAGAAGCCTCCTTTGGGTTGATTTCTGAAAGTGACTCATTACTTTTAAATTTTTTTGAAGAAGTTTCCACAATTTCATCATGTGACCTCTTCAAAGATGAATGCTCTGGATTTATTGATGGTTTTGGAGCTTCTTTTCCCGGTATGTGGCGAATTTGCTTAAGCTGTTTATTTTTGTTGATTTCTTCCAAATCCTTGAAAAATTCATCAAATTTGGATGTGACTACTATATCACTTTTGTAAGTTTTTATGTGAGCAACTGATGCTTTCGAAATCTTGGGAGACTTACGTGTTTTTTTTCTTATTTTATGTCTTACACCAGCATTTATTTGGCCGGGCAATTTTTTGTTTGGCTTGCTTGTCCTAGATTTTGGTTTATCCAAAATTTTCTTTTTAGGTATGGAAACTTTTGCTTTCTGAAACGATTCATTGGATTTCGATGTTGAGTAAAATCTTGCGGCACTCAGCGAGTTTTCAAACTCACGAAATAGAGTCGTTCTAACTTTGGAGTTTTTGTTACAAGATGAACTGAGATCCTCTTTATCTGAGGTACTTTTCCTTGATAATTTTGGAGCATTCTCAGAGTGAGTATTAGAGTCATTTGGGGTTTTAAGGATTTCAGTAGAGGATAAAGAAGAAATAATAGCGTCATTATCCAGTGTATCTCCATCCGAATCTATATTTATAGATTTCGTACATATTCTCTCAGGAGTACCTAAAATCTTTTTTATCAACTCAGTACTTGGTATTTCAGAGATATTCGGATATGCATCACATTCGGAGTCCAAGTTCAAAGGATTAGCATCCATATCCACCTCAGAGACTTCACATTTTGGAAAGAGTGCTCTGCGTCTTTGTCCAATTTTATCAGAGTAAATTCGCTCACTGGGCGAGTTAGTTTTTAATTCGTCCATGGGTTTCATACTTAGTTCTATTGATTCAATAGAGGAAAAGAACGATTTTGATTCAATACATCCTCAAAAATGTTGGTATACCTATGTTATTATGAAGTTAGATTCATAAAACCTTATGGCACAACACTATTGGCACTTCAGTAATCAACACACAACATAAATTATAGTAATTAACTGAATTACTGGAAAAGGAAAAACCGCCTAGAAAAAGGCGCCAAAATCAACAAACAAAAAGCAGTAAAACAGCTGATTATACAAACATTGCATATTAAATTATTCTATGGTAATTACACAGAACAAATAAATTTTCTTTTTCTTCTCCTCAAGTAGCAGGAAGAATAAGAACACAGATTTTTCACGAAATGAGTGACAGAAATAAAATTATTTTCTATGCTGTGTTCATGACATCATGGGGCTCTGTTCCTGGACCATAGAACAAATAAAAATCTTTTCTCTATGTCCTGGACATAGAATATTACCATTGTTTAAGGAATGGCTGAAGATTCGCTCAAATGTCTGTAATTTTCGAATTTAGGGCTTATAGATCTTTCCAGAAAGAACAACTAGAAATTTTGAGAAAGGGGAGGGGAGAGAATTGAATAAGTAAGATGACTTTATAAATGATTACAATAAAAAACAAATAGCTCTGTTAGGGCTTAATTGCTGATTTTTCTTTCATTTTGAAAATTAGTATTGACCCCCCAACATTGTATGTTTCTGTGTTTCATTACACAAAACCTGAGGCTTATTTATAATCCTTTGATTATATAATGCAACTTCTGAACGGAAAAATTTAAACAATATTTCCAAATCAAGTTTAATGCCTGAAGATGGTCAGTTAAAAGATAGTCCATTATAAATCAACGAGATAAATGATATTGTTGAAACCAAAATTATTTGAGATGGCATTGAATTATAATACTTTCTTGCATCTGATGATCACGATAATAAGATTTGAATGACTAAGTTGACTTCAATCATTGTTTTTTTGAAGCGTATATTTATTTTGGCATGAAGGTGTAAGGAATTTTTCAGACCATCGAAGTAATAAAACACAATAAAATTTATGAAAAAATGGCACATATTATATTATGTACGAATTATACATTACATATAGTTTGATAATCATTTAAATGTCGCCTAATTATATATTCTAACTTAATCTTTCTTTTTTCATCACGCAATATCTTATTAGTTATTTATCATTTACAACAAATTGCAGTAATTGGATATTTCTTAATCCTTTCCAAATATCAGTCACTCATTTTTTTCAACCAGATTATATTCGAAATTCATATCTATTTATATTTTGCGTTTGAATGTATACAAAGCCGAAATATCCAGAAAATCACTGCAATCAAACATTTTTACAATCAGAAATTGTATTCTGAATTGTGAAATCATCCATTCAAAGGATGAAAATTACGAAATTTTTATCTATTACAAAAATATACTGTATAAAACGCTGAAATAATTTACATATTCAATAGATCAATAATTTTGTAATTTTCATGATAAATATTATGTCGACAAGACTTATATTTGCACCAATACTGAAAATTTATTCTAAGAAATAAATTTTTTGACACAGCTGGTTACTGATACATGTATTTCAGTAAAGAAAGGTTTTTCAAACTTTCATAGTGTACGCTTGGGAACAACAAGAAAGTTTCAACAATATATACAACTTTTCACTGTCAGAATCAAAATATCCCTTGCGTTAATTCATATAGAAAATCAGAAAAACCTTCTTATGAATGGGGTTGACGTATTTTCGTGAGTATCCAAAAAAAATGTGGACAAACATTGCTGCCAGATTAGTTGAATAAATCGATGATGATTTATCATTGTTAGCTGCTGTTAGGCTGCCTATGGAATGATCCTCACAAATAGAAAATAAAATATTATAAAAAATTTGAGTGTCACATTAAAAATTGCAAACATCTCTCATTTCATCATATGATATAAAATATTCTGATTCTTGTAACAACTGCTTTAGAGTGAATTTGGCAGTTGGAAAAACGAAGCAAAAACATATTTCAACAAATAAAACAAAGATATAAATGAATTCAACATGCCGCTATAATTGGAAAATGTTATATATCTCCATCTTAAATTAACTCTACCTTAAAAGATATAAAAAATATTAAATGTAACTTAAAAATAAGAATGCTCGTGAATTATTCAGCTATGAAAACTCTGAATTTCGGACTGAATGAAAAATTTATGTACTTAGATTAGTCTGTGATATATTGTAACGAAATCTACTCCTAATACGTTTTCCAACTTAATAATGACATGTATAATTCTTTCATGGAAAAAAATTCACAGGGAAACAAAATTAGATATATACACACACATAACAACTGATTCACAAATTACTCTTTCATGATGGAATACTATGATTTAAAGTAAACAGTTTTTCAGATGTCTGCATTTTTATTAGTCTAGTATTTTGCACCAATTTAGGTTGAAATGTCAACTATTGCAAACGATAGAACAAATTTCTCCAATAAACAATCTCAAAAGCATATGTATAATTTAATATGATACATATACAAATCACCTGCATTCAAAAGATTATTTCGCCTGTTATATAAAACATTTTATTGAAGTTTTATTATGCTAATTATAATTTTTCAAAAGACTATAAACTTGTTTATTAAAAATTGAATAGATGAAAATGATCAACTTCTCATCTGAAAAACTGTTCATTTCCAATCCAAAACTGTCAAAGACAGAAGTTGTTAACCCAATAATCAACTTCTTTCTTTAACATATTAGTATTTACTAAATCTATATTGCATATATATATACAGGAGTTAGCAAATAAAATATAATTATAAATTTCAGAAGAATAATTAATTACTTTCAATTTGAAATCTAGGAATAACGCTTGAAAAAATCAAGACAGTAACACAAAAAACGTTTACATCATTAATATGTGATGATTTCAAAAAGAAAAAATTCTTTTTGATGAAAAAGTACTAAAATCTAGATAAAATCCGAGATAATAAATAACAGCCTCACATAATTAGTCATGGTCAATCAATGTTAAACTGTGTTATAGCTTCCAAAAATATAAAGGGATCATGGACTTCAGATAACAGCAGCATTCAGAAATATCAAGTTAAAGAATGAGGCCAAATTGCCTGTTATTATCTACATCGACAAAAATTCATAGATTTCAATTTTCAGAATACTGGCGCACTAAATGATCATTGTGTGTTGTTCGAATGAAATATGAAAGTTTCTTTCAAAAAAGCTGCATGTGGAAAATAAGCTATCAAATCAGTCGATATGAAAAATGGATGAAATATAAAATTGGGTCATTCCACGTTTATTAGTTGTACTCTGATAGAATTTCCTCCTACAGTTGTAAGTGAAACATACCTAAGCACAGCTAGGTTGCTTGGAATTATCTAACTTATAAAGTCAATCTGTTCAGTAAATATATCGGAAAAATTATCGATTAGTTTTTCAAACTAAAAATGGCACGTTTTCATAAATTTTCAATATACTGAGATGAAAATACTTTGTGGAGATCAAAAACAAATGGCAAAAATACAATGATTGTCATTGTATAAAACAAAATAAATGTAAAAACGAATCATCAACATTTTTTATTTGGCACAATTGTTAATGAAGTAGCATTCATTCGAACCACACACAGGATTTTATATCTAATTTGTCATTTTTAACCTCTGATGATCATAAATTAAAAAAATTAAGTCAATATAATAAGTAAAAAAAAATAAAGAGCGAAAAACGTAAACATACTTTTTGTATCACTACGGAATATCCTTAAAAAAATATAATATTGTTCATGAATGATGCTTGATGAAGAAATGATGGCCGTTTGTACGAGTGGGTATGTACAGGTGGCAACCCTGCCATTGCTTAAATTACTAGCAATGCTATTGAGGCTGTCCTGGATTGTGAGGCAAGTTGGTAGGAGGACCCTGAAAATAATAATAAAATGTGAAGAAAAAATACACAAAAATGAATTTTTCAAGTAATTTACCGTTATTGTGGAGTAATGGGGTGTTGCCAACATATGATGTGGAGGTCCAGGACCTAGTTTGGGACCATCCTCGGCTTTCTCTTCTTCTCTTCGCTTCAAACAAGCTGCCTTCGGATTGAGATTTCGTTCTGCAACAAGCATTAAATTTTTTTTCAGTATAACTCTTTGTACACAGGTTTGGAAATTCGTATCGGAAAGATACGATATACAATACATCAGACAGAGAATTTTGCAGGCATGTTGAGCAGATGTATATTCAAAAGTTTCACGTGCTCTAACTGACTGAATGAAGTTGTCTTATTGTAATAATGTAATGTTGTCTCTTTCTTAACGTTGGAAGTTGAAATATGGTAGAGAACCTGCAGTACGCGCATCGAATTATTTAATGAGTCAGGTGCCGTATTCTCGACAAGCGCCTGCATTAGGCCCCTCTCAACAATAAGAGAGAGACAAGACTACATTATTTCAATAAGACAGCTGGATTCAGTCAGTTACAGCACATGATACTTTTGAATATACATCTGCTCAACATGGAAAATTCTGTCTCATGCATTGTATATCGTATTTTTCCGACATGAATTTTCAAACCTGTATATTTGTGCTAAGGTTGCGTTGGTTTTCAATTCAAGTTTCAGAAAATTGACATAAAATATGAAAAAAAATTATTGTTAACTCACCTCTCACTTGCTGCTCTAATGTCATTATGACCTCAACAGCCATATTAAGTATACCCAGCTTAGTTTGTGGCTTGTCCGTCTTCAAATGTGCCATGCACATTCTACCCAACTCTTTTAAAGCTTCATTTATATCACGAATTCGTATTCTAAAATGAACATAGAAAAATTAAGTGATGACAAACTAGATTTTCGAATAGAACTGGCAGTATGAATGTTTATAAGTATAATGTTCATAATAAATATACTACAACTACACTATCTACACAAATTGTAGATCCATTAAACTGAACTATGGTAGGATATTAGTAGTATATTGGAATTTCAAAAAGTATTTATATATTTGAACGGGTAATTTTAGATAGCTTCGACGGGATTGCTTTCATTTCGTTAGCGTAGGGTGATTTACGTGTATGAAGAGTGAATCATAGGTTGAATGAAACATTTATAATAAAACCTTTAACAACTCTAATTTGAAGAAAGTAACAGATTGTGGTGAACGATTGCATTACCTCATTATTTTGAAAAAATGTCTTTGATTTGTCATGGCATCCCTTATAATCTTATCACTAATCACCGAGAAATATTTTCTATATATATCTAAGTTGAAATAATCGCTTGGAAAATGTAAGTATCTAAGAAAATTATGAAGAACTACTACGATATGAAGTTATTAGTTATTGTCTACGTTATTGTACGACTTTTAGTGAATGAGTGTTGTTCTTTATATGGGCAGAATTTACCAATTCAACCAAATATGGGTCAAAAACAACAATATTTATTCAAAGATGATTAATTTCTGGTGGAAAAGCTGAAAATTCCACATTATGGTTTATTTCCTGTTTAAAATTCACTGATACTAAATTACGCTTTATTTCCCCTTTGAAAGTATGTCTTCAACTGAAAAGTGAACCACTCTACAAAGCATATTTTAGTTGATCCAATCAGATTTTGAAAATTGGAATTGGAACGACAGTGCAATAAAGCCATAGATATATGAATAGGGCAATATTTCCATAAAAAAGAAAAATAGTTCACATTTCGCTTTCCATGACTGTAGGTATATTGCGGTTTCTATATTGATAACTAATTCAGAGGAATATATAACATATTTATATATTATAACTCCAAAAAATCACATGAAGGAATGGATTATGTCATTTACATATCCAGTGGCTATTTCAATCTGTTACCTTTCATCAACTAGTTCAAAAGCAAAGACTTTTTAGATTCGCTCTTCATGGTACGCACATGAGTTAAGTAAATCAGAAAATAAATGGTTAAATGAAACACCTGAGTGACTATAGGCCAAATACATATGAATGGAAATAATCCAATAAAAAATCGCACCTTTCTCTAGCGTTATTGGCTTGCCGCCTTTCTTTTTCCCTTTGAGCTTTTATATCTGGATCTAAGTCTCCCTCCTCAGTCTCATCAGCACTGGAACAACTAATTGATTCACCGTAAGTTTCAATCATACTAAAACTTTGACGACCCCCAAAAACGATCCGTGAGAAAGACGAGCAGACCTTTATGTTCATTGAAAAAACATCAAAGCGCATATTTTCACAGAGGAGGACTTCCTACTTGGAAAGTACAGGCCCATACTCAAGAGTGTTTCAATAAAAAATGGGTACGGATAATTATTGGCAAAATAAAAACTACTACATGCTGGCCAAATTCTTCAAGCACAAATGTTAAGATTTCTGTGAAAAAGTAACATTTGCTTATCTAAATATGGGCCTTTGAATTTGAGGTGGGAGAAGGAAAGGATTGAAGCCAAATAAAGTCATTTTTGTCATTAAACATGCAAGTTTCAAAGGTTTCCATCATCGTACTTTTACCACAAATAATCTAGGATACGACATTGTGATGAAAAAATGCTGATTATTCATTAATTCAGCACTATCTGGTAAATCAAAAATATGTGTTGTGGACAGTGGCGGCTGGTGATAATTTTATTCAAATAAGCGCTGCTTCAAAGAATGGAAAAAATTCTTGGTTCTTAATGAAACTCAATCCTTTTGTTTTTACCACAAATGATCTATTCAATCACTATTTTTGTTGAAGCCAGAAATGTTGGCAAGTCATTTTTTTAGGAAGGGCGGCGCCCAGCAGGCATCGTCACCAGCCGCCCATGGTTGTAGTTGTTAAACCTTCTTCTAATATCTGCGAAACAAACTATTAGTGGTTTATATTTCTGAATAGTTATGACCCCTAGAACATGTTAATATTGGAAAGGGATAATAAAATTAAGTTCTACGATATTCACAAATGCGGTAATCATCTTTTGTTATTCAGTAGGGTTCTTAATCCATCACCCAAAAAGGTATCAACTAAAATATTTTACTGCTAGTTTCAAATTATATTCCTTACAGTGGTTTGTTGGTTTATTAATAAATTATTATAATTTATTAACTACCATGAATGGCCATAAACCGAATTGTTTATCATTTCCCTATAACTCTGCACTTATTTATTTTCAGCATTCTTCATGATAAATCCATTTCATTATTATGGATAAAAATATAAAAATAAATTGAAGAATATATCTGATAATGAGAGGACATCAGAAGAATAAGATAATGTTTTCTTGAATCGATCTGCTGTGTATTTATAAAATAAGAATGAAATTTATGTAAAAGCTTGACTGACCACTTTCTCCTCAAAAGTAAACAGTTTGAAGAGAATGTTACCGCAAACGCCACCTCAACTCATAAATATAAACCCTAAGTAATGGTTATTTTGTTCAATCTCAATTCAATTTTTCGGAATGCTTCAGAATAATTATGTCCCAAAAAAATCGAGAAATTACTTGATCAATGATACAACCATTTTTTCACTTATGAAAATAGTGTACAAGTTTTTCAAATCTTAGATTCCAATTTGATTTATATTAGATAGTTTAGAATATGTTCATATACGTTTCAGAGAAAACAATAAACCGTATGTGAAATTTACAGCGTTTATAAATTCAATTATTTTAGATACTTGAAGTTACAGTTGACTGATTCGATATGTGAGAGATAATGTGGGAAAACTCTCATAAATCAGTCACAAATAAGTTTCTCAGAATTCATCATTTCAATCTGGTACTATATGGTCAATTTCCGTTAAAAAACCGTTTTGTTTGGATAGACTCCATTTCATGCGGTAAATATAGGGTGTTTCAAAAAAGGGGTTCCCTTCTCTAGGATAGATAGAAAATCGAAAAATAATTGGGGTTTGTTCAGTAAAAAATCTTCGTAGCGCCATCCGCTTTCAAAGTAGAAAAAAAAATTATACACATCTTTTAAGATTTTGTCAAAACTAATGGCAACTTTGCAATGAAATTTTATACGGATATGTTTTGAAAGCTGATTCATCCAATGAATTTTTTTTTATGTCTGACTCATAGAAGGCGCTAATTACACGGTTCGTATCAACTAGTATTTAACATAACTTTTTTAATATTAGATTCATTGAGCCAAATTTCAAGTAAAATTGAACATCATTTAATTTTATACGCCAAAAAGGTACTCCTGAAAAAACTCGATAATGTGTACCGTTTTCGAAATATGTTGATTTGAAAATTACTTTGATGACCTCATAGCTGACTCCCAACAGTTAAGAAGAGTAAAGGATTCTTAAGAAAAAGGATAGACCTGTGTATTCGTGAAAATGGAGGATATTTTTAACATCTACTCTGATTAAATTCTATTTTATTTTATTACCTTCTTTTGAAATTTTCATGCCGTGGAATTTTGCTTAATTAATATATTCACCATTATTTCATACAAGCATTGGGTATCACTTCATAATTTTCAAATCAAAATAGTTCGAAAACGGTACACATTATCGAGTTTTTAAAAAGTACCTTTTTGGTGTGAAATTAAGTTATGTTTAGTTTCACTTGAAATTTTGATCAATAAATCTAATATTAAAAAGTTGTGTTCAATACTAGTTGGTACGAAACAACAAATTCATTGGATGTATCAGCTTCCAAAAATATCGTATAAAATTTCATTGCAAGGTTGCCAGTAATTTCGGCAAAGATATAGTCCGTTCACGAAAGGTGAGCACATATAGTCCGTTCACGAAAGGTTGAGCACATAGTAGGCGTTTCTTTATTTATCTGAAGTTGGCAGTATTTGCGGTCATAAAGTAAAATAAAGTCAACGTTGCCGAATGTACCCGGCATCGTCCTACGAGCTTGCGAGTTATCGGACAACTCTATGCAATATTGACAACATTGCGTATCAATCTGACAAGAAAATAAAGAACATAACCTAAAATTTTAATATACACAGTGGAATATGCCAAATTTCCATGGCCAACCGACGGCTCAACCTTTCGTGAATGGACTATAGTAGGCGTTTTTTTATTTATCTGAAATTGGCAGTATTTGCTGTCATAACGTAAAATAAAGTCAACGTTGCCGAATGTAACCGGCCTCGTTCGACGAGATTGCGAGTTATCAGACAACTCTATGCAATATTGACAACATTGCGTATCAATCTGACAAGAACATAACCTAAATTTTAATATACACAGTGGAATATGCCAAATTTCCATGGCCAACCGACGGCTCAAACTTTCGTGAACGGACTATATGTATAATTTTTCTTTCAAAGGATGGTGCTACGAAAATTTTTCACTGAACAAACCCCAATGATTTTTCGGTTTTCTATCTATCCTAAAGAGCACATTACCTTTTTTGAAACACCCTGTATGTCCCGATAATATGGAGCAAAATTAATTTACACTTTTAATATTGAGGAAAGACTATGGAATGGGGTATTTACGTACCGCTCACGGACATTGTTGGCCTGCCTACGTTCTTTTTCACGTACTGCCTTGTTGCTGGGGTCGTCAATTTCTTCTTCTTCAGTGTTACTACTTAGATAAGATTTTTAATTATTTAAATGTCAAGGACAAATTATCAAGCAGAAGCAAACAATAGCATTCTAGCTGAAGGTTTCATAATTTTTATATTCGTCATAATTAAATATCTATACTTACTACCTCCTCGATCTTTTGGAAGATTTGGATTGAGGACCACTAGTAGAATTTGGTTGTACTACACTTTCTATTGAGCTTGACGGTTTTGTGTCACTATCTGGAGGTTCCTTGCGTTTCTCTGAAAGAGGGGAAATACAAATATTGAATGACATTGATAATAGAGTCCAACAGAATAAGAATTGTATTCACTATAGCGAAGTGGCGATGAAGTATCAATAGTGGAAAGGGATAATATCATCGATATACCCGATTAATGGTGGTATTCTGCTTTCATCTGTAAGCCAATTTGTAACTTTTCATAAGCTTACAGGAAAATTGCAATTCTGGACCTCTTCAAGGGATTTGCAGCTTACAGAAATCGTTAAATATTTACGAGTACTCGACGGGTGATCGGAAGCATTATCGAATGACATAGGTTACGTTGAATGGTTTGTTTATTTAAGGACGAACACCAACTTTTAATATAAGAAATTCATGATGAATAAAAATTATATGGCTTTGTTTATTGGATTTTATCGCAAGAAATCATAACAGGTAAAACATTGTTCAATAATATACATGACCTGAAAATCATTCTTTTTTAAAGTAAGAACTTTATGAAAATTATAAGGAAGAGGTTGTGTGATCAAATGAATCAATTTGAAATGCCGAATTCCCAGAAAATGTTCAGAATGAAGAAACGCCGAATGCCTAGTTTGTGAACATGTTCAGATTGAAGAACCAGTGTACTATACACTTAATAAATGCTCTACAGCAATTTTAACGAAAGAAGTTTTTTTCTTTCCTGCCTTCAATTTATTAGATGAAAGAAATAAAAGCCAATTACATTCAGATAATGTATTTTCAAATTCAAATCAAAAACCATTACTCACAATATATAAAGTTCCATGATCAAATCTTACGATTGAAGGTTATGTTTTCATGAGTAGTACAAAAGTGACACTGTAAATAAGAAAGTAACAGGAACCATTCCAGAATTGCATTACTTACGAATAATGTAAGTCGAGCAGTTACAGATCAATCGTACACTACAGTATCGTAACTTACAGATGAATAGCAGAATACCACCATAAGTATGGTTAAGGATACTTTAGATACAAAATTTTTATATTGATTTCAATGAGTCATTACCTATCATCTGAAAACGAATTTTCCACTTACTTGTGTTATATGTCGCTCTTTCTACTTTTATAGGTTCCGGTAAATGAGGTTCGGGTAGTGGTGGGACTGCATATCCTAGAGAGCTCAACTGATGAGGTTGTAAATTGGGAGGTAGCTGCCCCAGTCCTAACTGTGATTCTGCGTGGTTTCTTAGTACATTTATAGCGTCATCTAACCTTTCTTCCATACGAGTTCCCTGAAAATTATACTGGTCGATAATTTTTGCTGCTCTAGATTTAAAGCAATAGAAATGAAAAATACATTGCAAGAGACAAAACAAAAAATTACTCACATTCACTTCTGCATGATCCCTTAGGAAAACAATAGCGTCATCTAACCTTTGAGCTTCGGGGGCAGTGGGCTACACACAAAAACAAAAAAACATGCAAAACATACCAAAAACAAATAAAAATCTAACTACTAATAAGCAAATAGTCTGTTTGTAGAAGATGGATCCAATTGAGATAGTGCGCAAATGATAGATTTGAAGTGAGATTGCTTTTGGGGTTGTTTGAAACAGTATTTGTAGATTAAATAAATTAAAAAATTTGTTTAAATATCATACAAAATTGAATCCGTTGAACTCGATATGATCCCATAAAAAAGCCCTATCTCTGTCAACAAAATATCTCTCAAATAAGTATTTCCTATATCAAATTGGAATTACTAAAATTTCTTTGTAACATGTCATAATTGTAAGGCTCTAATAATTGTAATCAGATTCGTTCATTAAAATCTTTACATATTTTCTTAAAAAAAATGGAGTTAGATATCTTCTTCATTTTATTATGGCAGTTATGAAAACTTTGACCACTTTGCATGCTGATCATGGGCCATTTCAAGAAAATTGAAAATAAAAAAATAGTCACACTTCAAATGGAAAAGAACCTCAGAGTAAGAAGTAAACATAGAGATGCCCCTACATATGAATAGTACTCCATTGTAATCAACCAAGCTCTAAAGTGAGGTGGAAAGCATTTCACTGCCGCACTGGTAGTAAACAATAGGTTAGATTTTCATTTCTTTTATTTCTGATATAATACAAAATCAGTAAAATTCAGTTTATGAACGTCAAATCGAAACGAAAATGTGAACAAGACTCTTCGAACAAGGAAACAGCAACCACAACGATGTTGCCAAATTGACAGAGTTGTCTATAGCAGCTCTAGTTATTTGTTAGTACCATAGTAGGGGAGCTGTAAACCAATTATCCCAATACGGAATAAAGATACGGCACAAGTACGCAACGCCGAATTATGTTCGCGTTCATAAACAGATTCTACTTGGCTACGTCAAGAAACGCGTGAAGGCATCTCTAGGTTAACTTTTTACTCTGAGAAAAGAACACTATGATCAACGTTGGCTATTCAGGTGGAATAATAAAGTAGAAGGAAACCTTCCTCCTGACTTACCATATGGAGAGCTTGAGCAGTGGTACCATTGTTGACGGTCTGTGAGTAGTGTGGCGAATGTGGATTGTGACCAGCCAACCAGGGGGCTGGAGCTAATGGGGGCGGAGAACTAACTGGGGTTGAAGGCGCTGAACTGTAGCTACTCGCGCTGGCCTGTTCTGGTATGGGGTAAACCTACAAACACATTATTTGTATCAATATCAATCGTAACTTGTCATATGTGTGATTCGCAGCAGAAAAAATGGTAAGGAATTATTGCGAAGTAGATAAAATTGTGCAGCGTTGAATATACAATGCGCAAAAAAATTAACGCACATTCTGAAAATCTCAATTTTAATGAAAGTTGACTCTACATTGACTTTATAACTTATTTTTTATGTTCTCTCGGGAAGGTTTTGAACGAAACTAGACACATAAAATGGAAGAAAAATTCAGGATTTCACCGAATCTTATGTGAAAGAAGAGAAATAAACAATTTTCAAAATACTAGAAGGTTGATAAGTGATTTAATACTTGGTATTTCTCCCCCTCGCGTTAATTACAGCTCGGCAACGACGGTTCACACTCAAAATGAGTGATCTCAAAATGTTCTGATCTAATCCTTCCCAGATTTCTCTGACTTGGATTCCTAAGTCATTAAAAGTATCTGCATGATTTTCTGAACTTCTCAGCCTTGTATTCATGTTGTCCCAAACGTGCTCAATCGGATTGAGATCTGAACTTCTTGCTGGCCATTCCATTCGAAAGACTTCAACCTCTTCAAGGTACTCCTGAACGATGCGCGCACGATGGGGTCTGGCATTATCGTCCATAAAAATGAAATTTTCACCAATATATAGGGCAAATGGCACTACATGCTCTTCAAGAATGTTCCGTATATACCTAACAGCATTCATAGCTTCATTATCAACGACCACTAGGTCTGTGCGAGCAGTCAAAGATATTCCACCCCATACCAAAATCGATCCTCCCCCGAAACCAATAGTATTCAGGGAATTCATGTGGACGTCTGTATACAAGGGAACGTCGATCACAATGGTAGAGGCAGAATCTAGACTCATCTGTGAAGAGAATTCTTTCCCAATCAGCCTCTTCCCAATAGATATGCTCTCTCGCAAAATCCAAACGCGCCCTTCGATGGGGTAAGAGCTGGGCCTCTTGCCGCGACACGAGGCCTTAAATCCATTTCTCTGAGGCGATTTCTTATTGTCTGAGTGCTAATTTGCACCCCATGAGTTTGCTCAAGCTGATTTTGAAGGAGGCGAGCGGTTGCAAACCGTTGTCTCTTGTCTCAACGAAGAAACTCTCAAGTAACGTTCTTGAATGGCAGTTGTTACCCGTGGTCTACCCTGTCCTGGTCTTCGGACATTCAAACCTGTCTCCCTGAATCGCTGCAACATTCTGGACACACTTGTATGGGAAACTCCAAACCTTTCTGCAATTTTTGTGTATGTCCACCCTTCTTCTCGCAAAACTACCGCTTGGGCACATTCCTCTTGGGTCAAATTGCGTGTTTCGCGTTGTATAGCGATCGAGTGTAGAAAATCAAACGAAAGAAAAACTATTAATCACTAGAATTGATCGAGAACAACTGATTTCAGAATGGAGCCAAAACATTCAAAATCTGATAATCTCATCTTTTTTTTATTGCTGCTGGGATTGCTGGGAAAAGACATCTGTATTGAAGAAAAACGTTGACAGTGGATAACTTATGCATGTATAATTCTGATAAAAATAATTATCATTGAGAACACCTTCAGTTTAGAATAAATTGGAGATTTTCATAATGTGCGTTAATTTTTTTGCGCAGTGTATCTCAAAAAAGGCTGGAACATTTAGTAAAGAATTTTTGGAGAAGATGTGTGTGGATGTTATTAAACTAATATATCAAGGACTATTGCTGTATATTCTGAATACTAAAGGTATTCGGCAATGGATATTCAAGAACTGTTTGTTATCTCATCTATATTTCAGAACTACTGTTGGTTCCTTCATTCTGAATTATGAATCAAAAGGGTTCATGAGCTTATTGAAAGGATTATATCCTCAACAAAATTGCACCATTCTCATGTTCCCCTCGGTTTTTTTTAACAACTAAGCTAGATTTTAGGATTGAACATCCTCAAACATTATTTGAACAATGCGAGTTCGAAAAAGTTCTTTGTGGCACAGATAAAAACATTCACTCATCAACAGAAACTTACTGCTCCCAATGTTTTTGCTACTGTATCAGCGTGGTTGTTTGGCACAAAACCTGCGTTGTTGGGCGCTCCCGACATCGCGCTCGCTTGAGTGCCGTTCGGCCTCAATGACGACATTGGAGGCAATCCTTGGGCAGATCCTTGCGTTGTGCCTGTGGGGTCTGGCTCTGGTATGAGGCCGTAAGCCTCGTATGTCTGATATGGAGCATTGTAAGCTGCTCCCGTCCATTCTCCTACGCTAGCACCTGTGGCCCCCTCGGGACCAAGATAGTAGCCAGTGGCTGCTGCGCCCCCTGGCGAAGAGTACCTGGGCGATGACTCGTGCGTGAACTCATCGGAACCATACTGCAAACAAAAATTGAATGTCAAATTTTGTATTATTGATGAGCATGTGAACGTTTTTAAATATGAGGCAATAAATAAATTGTTTCAAATGTTCAATTGTTAAATTTTGTCTTCGATCATTTCGATTATTTTTGTAGGTGGAAAAGGTTCGCTTCACATCACGGACGTTATTTGGCAGAATTTGAACCTTGATGCTATCTATGATCTTCCTTTTAGTTTCAGGTAAAACTTCTGCCGTTCCATTAATAAAACTCTCGATAAGACACAAATCTTCGAAACCTGGGGTCTATTGCACCAAATAGTTTGCGACTTTTCAATTTGCTACTTCCACTTTTCAAATGAATTACGTTGCACAAAACGCAGTCATAATTGAAAAGTGCAATGTAAAAAGTCAAGTGCAAAGTAGAATTAAATGTTGAGCAGTATAATTATCACTTTTCAAATTGTCAGAATGCAAAGTAAAGTGCAAAGTGAAAAGTTGCAAAGTATTTTGGTGCAATAAGCCCCTGGATTCCTTTCAATATCCTTTTTCATAATTATATTCTTACACTGTGGAATTTGGTCGGTTCAGAGCGATATCATCACTTTTATTGCATTTCGGAACGCAGGGAAGAAAATATGTACCGAAAATAAGCATCATAACTGGATCTTAGCTAAAATATGGATATATCGCTGAATATGTCTAAAATATGCAAATATGCAATTGCATATAATCCGGTCTCTAAATATAATCATGAAATATCTGTGAAACCAAATTCTCGCACGATTCTGCTCAACAAGGTATGGACAGATTTACCACAAAAGCAGAGAAATATCTCAAAAATGTCAGGACTCTCAAATTGTTATTCTGGTAGTAGAAAAATGTTCTTCAGAAATTCGACTCCAAAATTGATTACGTCGATAGCACGGGATCGATGTAAAGGGGAAAACGTAATAAAGAATTTTATGATGAGACAGCAGCAAGAATATCTTCTCGACTATAAAGTTGCCCGGGAAATTCTTCATATGGAATGTACATGATATATTTCTGAAACATGCTGAGTCGTTGAACGGGGGGTGAGCCTGAAGGAGTTGGAAAGAACCAATAAATTTATATGGATAAGTTTCGACGATACAGAAATATGAATGTTAGAGTGAATAGGGAAGATTTATATGAGAATCAATGTGACTAAATCTGTGGGAGACCTCCAGTACCAATAGTATGTATATAATTTATTAACTCAACATTGAAAAAATTAATAATAAGGTGTTTCAAATTGCGCTGTTTCTTTTAAGAAGAAATAAGATATAGATGGCGCACTGAATTCGTCTAGGTATTTTCACTTATAAGAAGTAAAGGGTTTTTCGGTAGATGTCACGTTTGAAGCTGTCATTTTTTATATTTGACAAGTAGAAACTACCCCACTGATAAAAATGGAACGATACACGCTTCAAGAACGCATTGAAATTATTAAAATTCGCTATAAAAATGGTGAAAATTTTGTCAGAGACGGTTCGTAAAATTCGAACATTTTTGAGTCGTCGTGAAGCACCTTGTCGGACCGCAATAAAGAAATTGGTGGAAAAATTCGAGCTGTCGGGACAAGTAAGTGATGTGAAGAATAAAACCCGTGCACGTCGCTCAAGAACAGCCGAGAATATTGCTGCTGTAGCCGAAAGGTTGGAGCAACAGTTACGGTGAATGGATTGCGCTATCTGGACAACATTTACTTTCAACAAGACGGCGCTAGGGGCCACACAAGCAACGAAACCATTGATCTTTTGCGGGAAAAGTTTCCGGACCGTGTTATCTCTCGAAGATGTGATCACAATTGGCCACCGAGATCTTGTGATTTAACACCTTGCAACTTCTTCCTTTGGGGCCACGTGAAAGAGAAGGTCTACGCCAATAGCCCAGCGTCGATTCAAGACCTCAAAGATGGAATTCGTGAGGCTATCGAGGACATAGGGCAGCCACTTTGCGATTTGGTTATGGAATATTTGCCTGATATTATTTTCCACTATTAACGGCATAGCTTCTTCTTAATAATGAAATAAACATCCGATCATTTATATTGAAAAATGGCATTTTTCTTCGAATATCAAAATAACACCTCTTATTGGAAAACCCTTTATGATGTATGAAATTTATAAAAATGGCTTCGTACACGATTCAAAACATCTTAAAATTTTTTGAATCTTTCTATTAGAATCAGCATTATGTGAGAAGTATTTTAGGAAAATTAGATGAATTTTATGGCACATAATCGTCCATCTGAAACCACTATTGGTCTACTCATTAAAAAATTTTAAAAAACCAATTCGGTGGAAAATCAAAAAAGTGAGATAAAAAATTGTTGATTTGGTTTGTGAAAGTGTTGCTGAAGACCCTGAAAAGTCCATGGCGTATTTTACACAAGTACTTAGCTCTGGAGGCATATAAATTTCCAAAAACACATTAGATCATTCAAAACGTGTATTGAGAAAAAACATTTCCTGCCAAATATTCACCAGAAATTGTGATGTCAAATGGTCACCAAGATCATGTAATTTGACACCGTTGGGCTATTTTCTTTGGGGTTATGTGAAAAGCCAGGTCTATAAGAATAATCCATAATCGATTCCTGAACCAAAGGATGGAATATTTGTGTCATTACTGAGATAGAGCCTCAATTATGTCAAATTATCATTGAAAATTTTATCAGAAGAGTGGACGTTTTACTTATTAATGAGAGCGATTAATGGTCGAGATATTTTAATGCGTGGGCGGATCGAAAACAATTATAGATCAGTGACTAATTAACTTAATTTTGTCTGTTACAAATTGAGTATCACGTAAAACTTCTTTAATTCAAAGATATTTTCATCTCATATATTTTCTGTTTGCGACCGGTCAGAATCACCTTCACACATGGTGTGATTCTATATGGATTCTTCCTCAAAAGGTTATCTATCTGTAACAGTTTTCATTCAAAATTCGCGAACTTGAAGGACCACACGTTTAAAAAATCCACCGTTCTTCGCTATTCCTCCACTTCCGATGTTCTTTACGTCCAAATATTTGTTCGACGAAATTGTATCTTATCGCATTCTAGTCCGCTTTCTCTACAAGAGGAGAGATTTCAACAATGAAGATGAAAAATCACGGGAGGTATTCCTTATTTATAAAGTTGAAGGACGTCCACTTATTGTGTACAAGCAACGGTTGAGAAACTGGGAATAATTGTTTGTTCCGTCGATGCATTTCATTCGGTAGTATCGATCGAATCGAATCTATACAGGCTGATTCTTTCCAATATATAGAAACAACTTTAGTACAGTTAACGCGTTTACTCCATTCCCTCTCAAATGTGTATTAAAGTGTATATTAATTGTTATTCAATCAAATAGATTATTAAAGGCGTGCACGAGACATATACATTCTAAATTTGACAAAATAAGTTTTTATGTTTCTTCGTTTCAGTAGAGTTGTGACAAATTGAGAATAAATTATTGATTGAAATACATTCTTATTTTGCATAAGAGATACATTTGACATAATATAAGTTTCTTGTTTCAGTAGGTTTTCCTCAGAATATCTGAGGAAGGTACAGATAATGAGAGAATAAAGAATCAGAGAGTCTGGTCCTCTCTGAACAACTACATCTCATCTCTAACCTCCTTAGTGATGTAATGGTCAAGAAAGTATAAGCACTGAGAAAAACCTCAAGTCATTGCTAAGTAAAGGCAGGGATGGGAACGAGAATACACCGACTATAACCTCAAAGAAAATACCGTAAAATGATTGATGGTTCTAAAACCTCTACAGGAGCAGGCGCTGGGATATACGGACCAAGTACCAAGTGTGCACTGTCGCTAGGCTCCTGTACGAGTGTCTTTCAAGCGGAAATCTTAGCTATTGATATTCTAGATATGAATCTAGAAAGAAACTATCAGAAGTGCGATATACCTAGCCATACACTCAGATAGCCAAACTGCTATTAAAGCACCGAGCTCCTACGTCATCGACTCAAAGATGATCTGGGAGTGCCGGAACGAACTCAATGAGGCAGGGAAGAAAAACAAGGTCTTTTTAATCTGGGTTCCCGGCCATTCGGAAATCAAAGGAAACGAGGAGGCCAATACAATTGCCAATGAGGGCTCACGAATGTCACTCATAGGCCCAGAACCCTTCTGTGGTATATGTCAATAAGGAGTTTCTGGAGAAAGCCGAGAGGGAAAAAATTTTGCGGAATCTTCCAGTAATGGAGGATTTCACTAAGTTCCTTCAGGACTTTGAAACAACAAGATCCAAAAGATATCTGGATCTTGGTAAGAAACAATTACACCTCCTCACTGGCTTTCTTACAGGACACTGTCGCCTCAGGAAGCACCTGTTGAGGATGGGATTATCGGACAGTGACGAGTGTAGGTTCTGTGGGGAGGAGAAAGAAACCCCCATTCACCTAGTCGCGGAATGCTTTGGCATTGCGAGTCTAAGGAGGGAATGCCTTGGACAAGGAACATGTAAGAGTGAGGAACTAGCCTCGTTGAAGCTTTCATAGATATTGGATATCAGATCTCTGGAACTGGAAGGCGGGCTGTGATGGGTGTGATCAGAACAACTATGTAAGAGGGCACAATAAACTTTGAGGTCGCAGTGAACTGTAACGCCTTTTCAAACTAATGTTTCAGTAAAGTCATAACATTACTTGTATTGCTTCTGAATAATTTGTGTTTGGTTGCCAATGACAATTGCAGATTAAAATAGTAGCACATTGAAAGGGTTTTATTAATTAATTTCGTATACAAGAAACTAAACTAAGCTTTTATTTTAAAGTCGATGGAAATGGCTCTTCAATCAACTTGTTTACTAATAGCTAGATTAATAAATGAGTTCATTACAAGATTTCTCCGTCGACTGCTTTATGAATTCAGTATAAATTCTTGATTGAAATAATTCTTATTTTTCCCAAGACGTACATTTGACATAATAAAAATTTCGATGTTTATATGTTTCAGTAGAGTTGTAACATTACTCGTATTGCTTCTGAATACTTTGTGTTCGGTTGCCCATTACCATTGCACATTGAAATAGCATAAATCGAACTTTAAAACGGGTCATTATTAATCAATTTCGTATACGTTAAAGTCGTTAAACTAAACTGAGAGTTTATTTCAAGGTCGACGGAAATAGCTATTTAATCAACTAGTTCACTAATCGCTAGATTAATTGATGAAATGAGGTAGAAATTTAAGTATTTGACAAAACTACAAAATATTCTCCACTCGTTGCATCATTTTAAAATGAGATATATCTGGACGAATCACGCGAGTTGAAAACGACGCCGAATAAAAATACCGTACAGAGACAGCGTATACAGAAACCAAAGAGAAATCGACCTCCTGATGAGCCCAAAGTCCTCGCAAATATCAACCTTGTATAATTAACAATTACAATAATTATCCCGGTCGATACAACCACAATGATAATTCCATAAAATCATATCATCCCACGGTAATTCGCGTTCCCGATGGCGCACCTGCGTGGTCGCGCAAAAAAATGTGCCGGAATGGTTTATGGGCTGTTAAGTGAACCGTTGCGAAACATCCTGTGCCCGGACGGGAGGAATGTCGCTCGTTCGGCGCCCTCCCCACCTTCCCCTGTAGAAGACGTTCCAGTTCGTGGATCGAAGGATATTCGGAAAAATTAGAGTCCCCAGGAAGCGCTAGTTAATCGGGATTATGAAATTCATCATCGTTCCGCGACGCGTAACGATATGATCCGCTGAGACTGGAATCTTTGCCGGGTTCCTCTGCGGATTTTGCCGGCTTGCATGTCATTAAGCCACCAGCATAGGCTCGCCCCTTGTATCTACAAGGGGGTAGCTGGTTGCTATACAGGAAATCTATGAGTTGTACGTTATTTCAAACCATAGCTGTATAGTGCATACCATAAAACCTAAACAATTTCATTCAACAATGTTGTTGAAATTTTAGCCGCAGCGAGCACGTAGATACTACGCTATACAGTAGGATCGATAGTTGTACGTTATTTCAAACCGTTATTTTAAACCGTATTAAGATTAAATAAACAAATTTATTCCTTCGAAACTTTCATATTCGGGTGGGTAAAAGTACACAGGTTTTTGAAATTTTAGCCGCTACAAGGGGGTAGCTACTACGCTATAGCCGAATCTCAAGTTGAACGTTATTTCAAATCATATAGCTTCCTTCCGTTGAACAAACACATTTTCCTTCAACGCTTTTTAATATTCGAGTGTGGTGAAAGGGCACAAGTTGTTGAAATTTTAGCCGCTACAAGGGGGTAGCTACTCCGCTATACAGTTGAATCTATAGCTGTATGTTATTTCAAACCGTATAGCTTCTTTTCATTAAATGAACACATTTTTTCCTTCAACACTTTCATATTCGAGTGGGTAAAAGAACACAGGTTTTTGATGTTTTAGCCGCTACTAGGGGGTAGCTATTACGCTTTAGCCGAATCTCAAGATGAACGTTATTTCAAATCATATAGCTTCCTTCCGTTAAACAAACACATTCTCCTTCAACGCTTTTTGATATTCGAGTGTGGTGAAAGGATACAAGTTGTTGACATTTTAGTCGCTACAAGAGTGTAGCTATTAAATTTTAAAGGTTAACTGTAGTTATATGTTATTTCAAACCATATAGCTTCCTTTCGTTGAACAAACACATTCTCCCTCAACAAGTTGTTGAAATTTCAGCCTATACAAGGGAGTAGCTACTATTCTGAAAAAGGTTGTATATTACTTCAAACCATATAGCTTTCTTCCGCTAAATAAGAGTATATTATGCAAAGAGCGTATAATGATAGCTATTATTCGCGAGGTGAATGAAAGCCATTATACGCGAGTAGCATACTATACGACTACATTTTTTTTGAGATTTTAACATTTGGCGACCGCAACAATATCCACACATGACAAGCGTGGAAAAAGTCAAGTTGATACGTGATAAATTTTTGGAGAAATGGTCATTGTATATTTTGTAATAAAAAAAGCTAATTGATATAATGAAAGTAGATTTGGCCCTCGATTGACAAGGTATGCCCATATTTATTAGTTGGAGTACTTTAGAATACCGAGGAAATACTAATTTAAAGAATATTATATCAAAGCTAAATCTATGAAGCATCTGACAGCAGTGATTAATATCTCATTATTCCCTTGTGACGGACACGGACAATGGACGGATTTTACAATAATCGTGGATAAACACATTTTATCAACTCAACAATTTTTCATATTTGGCTGTGGTAATGGAACACAGGCTGTTGACATTTAAGCCGCTACAAGAGCGTAGCTATTTCGCTATACAGTGGAATCTGCAGTTATATATTATTTCAAACCGTATAGCTTCTTCTCGTTAAACGAAGACTTTTTCATAATCGGATGTGGTAAAAAACAAAGATTTTTTATATCAGCCGCTACAAGAAGGTAGTTACTAAGATACAAGGTGAATTATAGCGGCCTCTCATGAAACAAACACACATTTTCCTTTGACACTTTCTCAGTTTCGCTAGTGGTAATAGGACAATAATACTTTTTCAGCAGCTTTGAGTTATTCTGGAATTAATTTAATTTAGTATAACGTTTTCTACTGCAATCATTAATTCTTCGGAAATCATTCATGAGCCAAATTTGAAGATATTATCAAACTTTCGAATCATTTTAGAAAATGGAATTATTCTTGAAATAGTCTCCCGAGAAAAGACTATCTTGAATCCATATTAGGGATGAGTTTCACTAAACTTTGTTGTTCGATCAAATCATTAACATAGCTGATAGCTAAAGCCGAAAAATAATTTAGAATATGTGTAATAATAGATCACGAATTGAGGCGACCGAAATATTTCGAAAGAAATGCAGGATTTTTCATGATACTTATAGACTGTGATGCAAATGATATAGTTCAAATTGGCTAGACAGTTTACCGATTAAATCATCCACAAATTATGTAAAAAGGATGCAGAATGCAGTTCACATTTTCAAAGTTTTTTCTCTACTTCTTTCTGGAACAAGTAGTGTGCTGAAATTTTGCCCAAATGTCAGTTACGCTTGAATGCTAAACCGGTCATGATCTTAAACGACTATGAATTACTTTTGATCGAAATGAACTAGACATTATTTTTTATAGCGAATGCAGGGTCGGAGTGGCTCATCAATGGAGAATACAAAAATTCAACCCTTCAGCTTGTTCCCAAAAAAAATTGAGTTTTGTAAATCGGAAATGCTACTTCCGGTGGAAATGAGATAATTATTCTGATAGTTTTTAATTCCTATTCAATGCGTAATAGAACATAATGGAATGAACATAATAAAAAACGAAATGCAGAAAACCTTCAAATTGCACCATTTCCCGTAATCTGATTAATGACTCATAATTCATAAAATCGCAACAAACTTGTATATATTATAATTATCACCAAAAAACCGAGTTACGTCAACTTACGTTAACGTTCAACAATCGAAGAAATCGACCAAATCGCAATTAAATTCATTATAATAGAGCGAAATGCGAAATTTATACGCTAGAATTACCATTTATCTAAACACAAAGCAATTAGAATTCGAGTTGCATATCGCATAATTGTTATTATTTCCTTAAGCGGCAGATCTTTCGAAAACGAAAAAGGGGTCAAAAAGGGTTATCGCGGGGAGCATAACAAGAGGTATATTCTCTTTGTTTTGTTCAGATGAACGCTTCTGTGGGTTATTTGGCGGTAATTATGTGTTGATCCGGAGGGTCGATCATTTTTCTATTGGTTGAAGGCTAGTTTATGATGAAATCGGGCCGATATGTGCAGATAAGAAAAAGTACGGTTGTACAAATGGATAATTATTGCATATCACTAATCTTATTCTCCAGCGTGTACAGGGTGGGTCAAATTCGACACTCAATGGGGAGTTCTATTACTAACAGATATAGACAAAAACTGATGTAGCCGATGCTATTTTTATGAAAAGCTCAGTGGTGAAAATCGCACCTGAATATCTATGACCGAGTGTTTCTGGAAAATGAGCATTTTCGAAATACTGCTGTTACTTTTCTTCAGAAGGAAATTTTCTATTTCTGTAAAACATTTTATCGGCGCCTTAAATGGGTCACCCTGTATTATATATTATTTTATATATTTTTTCTGGAGCTCGAGAATGATATTGTCTACCCCTGTCAGAAATAGGAGATAGATATTCACTCCAAATTTGGAATGCGAACTATTTTCATCTGTCTCCATTATTGCACGTCCTGAATCTTAACTAGAATGTACAGGGTGTTTTCTTTCCCGGAGCCATATCTCCTTTTTCCCTCTCAAACTCCTGCAATTTTTTCTTATCTCTAACAGTTTTCTAGTAAAAAAATATTGAACGATTGTATGTTGATATTGAATAAGCTTAAGTTGAGTCTCAGATGGCGATCTATCAAAATAAAAAGCAAATTTTGGGCATACCTATACCTATAGTGTATTTCTATTATTTTTTTTATTTAACGAATAACATACAATCATTCAATAATTCTTTACTCGAAAATATTACAGGAGTCAAAAAGCTTCTTAATTGAACGAATATATCAAAAATAGATTTTACCCTGACTAGTGGAAAAAAGGAGACATGGTTCCGGAAAAAAAACACGTGCAATGATGGAGACTGTTGAAAATACCTCGCATTCTAAATTTGGACTGAATATCTCAAAAACTGCCGGAGTTATGGAGAAAAAACCAATTTTATTTTGGAAATTTCAACACCCTGTTGCTCCGCAAACGAAGGTTTTGCGGACCCATGTTTATATCTCATATTACTCATACTATAAAGTAACACCCTGTATAGATGTTAGAACATTAACAGCTGTAAGAAAATAATTTTTTTATTAGTAGGGAGTCTTGACTCTTTCTTCAAGAAATTTTGTCAGGAATGTCAATATTTTCTCGCGATTTGCGAAAAAACATATTTAGAGTCATACGTTTGCGGGTGGCAAACCGCAAACGTATGTCTCTAAATATGTTTGACAACGAAATTAGCAATATTTTAATGAGAGCTTCTGAACTTCATTGGCACTAGAGCGAGTTGAGATTTTCATAATTATAAGGGCATCTAAGTTTTCAGAAAAAACAAGTTGGTAAGTGATATTGCAACAAGAAGAACATATGCTTGTGGTAACATAATTCCGAGTCGAAGACTAGGATTTTTGAACACGCACGAATGATTTTTGTCAAAAAATATTAATTGTGTTTCTTCGTTTTTCTCACAGAAAAACTTTAGATGTCCGAATGGTATTTGACACGACTATTTCATGAGTAACAGATTATTTTGCATGCATTATGTACAGGTATTCATTTGACAAGAACTGTCAAGTTTTGCCACGGTTGAACTCAAAAAACTGCTGACAGCTGCTGTCATACAGTTTTTACATCTAGAAAACAGAACAGAATTCAGAAATAGTCAGCAATTAGAATTCGAGTTGCATATCGCATAATTGTTATTTTTTCTCTAAGCGGCAGGTCTTTCGAGAACGGAAAAGGGGTCAAAAAGGGTAACCCCGGGGGGGTTTATCAGATGAACGCTTCTGTGAGTAATTTAGCGGTAGTTATGTGTCGATCCAAAGGGTCGATCATTTTTCTATTGGTCGAAGGCTAGTTTAATTATGATGAAATTGGACGCGATATGCATGCATATGCATAGTTATTGCACATCACTAGTCTTATTCTCTATTGTGTACAGGGTGGGTCAATTCTCTTCGATTTCTTACTTTGAACAAAATGGATCTAGTGATCCGTTATAAATTTTGCTTCAAAAATGAAATAAGGTGCTTCAAAGCACTTGTAATGTTGAATGTGACATTCGGTTAGTCTTATGTTTCTTCGTTTTTCTCGTAGAAAAACTTAGATATCCGAATGGTATTTGACAAAACTATTTCATGAGTAGAGACCGGATTATATGCATTTGCATACTTAAGACATCTTCAGCGGTATTTGCATATATTAGCTAAAATCCAGCTATGATGCATATTTTCAGTATGTACATATTTTCTTCTCTGCGTTCTGAAATACGATAAAAGTGCCGAATCCGACCAAATTCCACAAAATATGAGGTCTATTGAGTGATAATACTAAGTGTGACTTCTGTCAGATTTGCGAATCACTTGTATCGCATTCTGGAACGTAGTATTAGTAGC
>CM024241.1:5248873-5315944 GCA_013421045.1 Propylea japonica
AAATAAAGCTCATCTTTAACTCTCAAGTCAATTAAAAAATTATAAATCAACTGAGGAATTCCGATTTAAAAAGAAATAAAACAAAAACTATCAAGTCAATTTTAATTTTTTTCTACAAATAATGCTCAGTGCTTTAGGAATTCATTTCTTGAAAATTACGCTGTCCAAATGTCCACCATTTTCTGCTGGCACTTTTCAAGTCGAACCCCCAAATTTAGAAAAACACGTCGTGAAGTTTCTGGTCCGATGGCTTGGATTTCCTGGTAGATATTTTCTTTAAACACGATTAGAGTGCGTGGATTGTTGCGGTAGACTTCAATTTTGAAGTATTCCCATAAGTAAAAGTCGCAAGAAAGGTGTAAAGACAAAGTCCGGGCTTCTGGGGGCCATGGAAGGCCTCACGCCGAGAATTCAATTTTTCAGGAAAAAGCGCCTGAATAACAGGTAAAGAGTTGAAGTGTGACAAGTGGCCCGTCTTGCAAAATCAAGTATCCCGATTGTCTTGAAGGGCTGGTAAAAAAAAATTGTTCAACATATCCACATAACAATCAGAATCCACTGTTACTGCTCGGCGTGTCCGTCTACGAAATAGTACGGGCCAATAATGCCTTGTGCGTTTATTGCACACCAAATTGTGACCTTCAGACTATGCAATTGAGTTCTAGTTTGTCTTTGGGGTTTTCTGAAGACAATACTGGCAATTAGGTTGGTTTACATAGCCGTTGAGATGAAAATGAGATTCATCAGAGAAAAAAATGTTGATTTTGGTAATAGCGCGCGCACAGAATGAACGCCGTCCAGAGAACCATGGCGACTGAATTTCCATGAACCCCTTCTTCGTTTGAGACCAACCCCACTCTTTATTCCTATTCGAAACATTTTTAGAGCGCTTTTAAATCGGAATTCCTTAGTTGATCACACAGTACTAACTGTTTACTTTTTGCGCGATTTACTCAGGAAACAAGAATTCTTCATTTTATTCGAAAATAATCACAAGCTAAAATAATGAAATGTGATATAATAGCGAAAAGTTTCAAAAAATAGACCAAGAGATTCGAAATTCATAGAGTTGGTATAAAGTTGTTGAAATTTCACCGCTGAAAATGATATTGCAAAAAGTTGAAGAATTCCTTGACATGAAGTCAGAAAGTTTTGCGCGTTTGTTCATTTTGGGAAAACTATAATGAAAATTTGAAAACCCCGGGAGCTATTGTATAGATTTGATTCAATTAACTACCTTGACAATTTCTATAGTTATAGTGTTTACAATCAGATTTCTTTATTCATGTTTGGTGTTGATTCCTCTTTTTCTCTGTTCTTCCTTTTTTTCTTGTTGTTGTAATAATATGTAGATAAGCATTAAGTATTGCACTATTTCATTCAAACTCTTCGGTGTACATAAATAATTGTAGTAAATCAATTTTAAATTGATGTTTCAAATTTGTTATTAATCCTTAATTTATTATTAGATGAAGTGAGTATTCTAACCCTTCTAGTGTACTACAATGATGCAGTAAATTAAATATAAATTGTTATTTCGAATGTGTACATAGGTTCGTTAATATATTATCAGATGAAACGTGATTTTCGTGAGTATCTACAGTCTACACTAATTCTTGATTGAAGTCAAGTGATAGATTTGACCTAATATTGACTTCTATATGTTTCAGTACACTAGTAGTAGTACTATTGCTTCTGATAACTTTATGTTCGGTTGCCTATGACAATAACACATTCAAATAGGAGAAACCATGTACAAAAATAGGCAATAACGACATTTTTCCGTCGATTCCAAAATAAATGTTTAACGTATACGAAATTGATCATTAATGACCCACTTGATTACTCAATTTATACTTTTTTAATGTACAATTGTCATGGGCAAACGAACATGAAGTTTTCAGGAGCAATACGGGTATTGTTACCACTCTTTTGAAACATGTATGTCAATCAAGAATTTATACTCAATTAATCGTGTGGGCAGCAGAAAAATCTTGTAATCAAATCGTTTATTAATCTAACTATTAATGAGTTAGTTGATTACATAACTATTAATTGGATAAAATTAATTATTCATTATTTTAGTGATGACATGTCTTGTTGCAAACTGGCGGAGATTTCGCTTTGGTCATTTTGTCATGTTTCTGCGGGTAACCGTGCTGCAAAAGTGATTCCAATGTCTCAACATGTTTCGAGCTAAAAGTAGCTCATCTCAGGAGAAAAACACTAAACAATTAAAAAAGATTTAAATCAAACTGATTAAAAATTACAAAAAACAGTGACCACTCACTCACTCAAAAATTAATCAATTTTTAAATTCTTCGATTAGTTTTGGTCACTTTTTGTATTTTTTTAATCAGTGATTTTATATCTATTTTAATTGTCTTAACTTTTCCTTCTTTGTCTATTCGATTTAGTGTTCTGTATTTAAATTTATTGTTATTGTTTTTGCTTTCTTTTGTATTTTTCTCCTGAAGATGAGCTACTTTAAGCTCGAAACATGTTGAGACATTAAATCACTGGAGTTTTTTATCTGGAAAATGTTTTATTCTCCTACAATGAACTGCCCAGATATTAGGACATTCAATACTAGATTGAACTTTTTCTGTTTTCTCGACTACAGGCAGTTACAAAAAATCAATAGGTTTTCAGATACCGTTTGTAACACGGTTACTCGCAGAAACATGACCAAATGGCCTACAGTGAAACCGGCACCTTCGCCATTTTGCACTATTGGTCATACCCCGCTGAATATTTTCTGAAGAATAAGTTCGGGGTGGACTAACATAAATAGAGACCGGATGATATGCATTGCATATTTAAGACATTCCACGTTGTCATTGGCATTTTCAGATAAACTTCAAGAAAAGTTTGAAAAAATATTGAAAGGAAATCTAGGTTTCGAGAATCTGTCTCTTATCAATAGTTTATTAATGGGATGACAGGAGTTTTACCTGAAATATAAAGGAGAACATAGCACCAAGGTTCAAATTCTCACTAGTTACGTCCGTGGATGTTGAGCGAATCTTTTCCACATACAAAAATATTCAAAATGATCGAAGACATAATTTAACAATTGAACATTTGGAACAACATTTAATTGTAAACATTCACACAAAAACATTAAATTAAATTTTTTAAACCATAATTGAGAGTTATTGATATGTTGATTTTGAAAGAGAAATTTCTTTTCATATTTTATTAATCCCAAAATTCATTATCAAATATTGCATATTCTGCATATTCGTGCATAATCTGCCTATTGTCGTGCATATTTCAAGCATTTTCATGCATATTGCATGCATATAACAACGTTTTTATGTTGCATATAATCCGATCTCTACACATAAAGAACTATCAATAGTGATCTAGCAAAGCACATGAAATTTGAAATATAGACCATGATAAGGATTTTTGTCAGTAAAAATTGAAGTAAAAAACGAAAAACGATCTTGTGAATGTCTTTTGATGTTTCAGGCAAAAGGGATACAGGGCAAGCAGCGAATACAAACGCGGATGTGATGGTGCAGAATATTTTACAATGGCTACAAGGAGTATATACCAAAATAGCAGAAAAGGTGAGTTTCACACTATCGTACCATCATCAATCTCCTAAGAATTCATTTTAATGACAATTCTTATGAAGACTTTTCACATTTTGCAATCTTTTGTAGTCCGTCAGGTTCATTTCGGGAATACCTACCTCCAAGCAACACCCAAAAACCAAGACCATTCGAGCCATCAGAACCAGGACAATATCTGCCTCCCAGGCAACCTCCATACCCTCCTTCAGGTTCTATAACGCCTCAACCTCCTTTCCCTATCTACACCAATCCAAGTACTGGCGCTGTAACGGGAGAGGGTTATAGTCCTTCTGAACAACTGTTGGTCCCTCCTCCCGAGCTCCGGAAACCACTAGATATCCAACCAGACCACGTCCAACTGGATATCCTACAAGACCTACACCAGGTATGTAAAAAATTTTATAAAGGGTTTCCCAATAAGAGGTGTTATTTTGAATAGCCCGCTATATTTCGGTAGATGTCACGTTTGTTGAAGCTGTAATTTTTCGACATTTGACAAGCATAAACTAGGCCATTAATAAAAATGGAACGATACACGCTTCAAGAACGCATTGAAATTATTAAAATTCACTATAGAAATGGTAAAAATTTGGCACAGACGGTTCGTAAAACTCTAACATTTTTGGGTAGTCGTGAAGCACCTTGTCAGACCGAAATAAAGAAATTGGTGAACAATTCGAGCTGTTGGGACAAGTTAGTGATGTGAAGAATGAAACCCGTGCACGTTGCTCAAGAACAGCCGAGAATATTACTGCTGTAGCCGCAAAGTGTTGAAGAAAACCCACGTTTGTTCATTACTCGTCGTTCTTTGGAATTAGGCATTCCACAAACGTCATTACACCGTATTTTGCAGCAATATTTGGGTCTTAAGGCTTGTAAAGTTCAGTTAACACAAGAACTCAAGCGGTCGATTATCAATAATGTCGGGTCTTTTCTGATTGAGTCTTTGAAATGCATGAAAATGATCAGGAATTCCATCGAACAATCATCCTGAGTGATGGGGCCCATTTCAACTCAGTGGCTTCGTCAAAAGCAAAATTGTCGCATCTGGGGCTCGGAAAAACCCCAAGAGTTATGTTGAAAAGCTTCTCTATACTCAACGTGTGACTATTTGGTGCGGTTTATGGTCCGGTGGAGTCATTGATCTTTGCGGGAAAAGTTTCCGGACGTGTTATTATCTCTCGAAGAGGTGATCACAATCGGCCACCGAGATCTTCTGATTTAACACCTTACGACTTCTTCCTTTGGGACCACGTGAAAAAGAAGGTACGCCAATAGCCCAGCGTTATTCAAGACCTTAAAGATGGAATTCGTGAGGCTATCGAGGACATAGGGCAGCCACTTTGCGATTTGGTTATGGAAAACTTCATTAAAAGGATATGGTCTTATAAGCGTGGTCGTGGTGGTCATTTGCCTGATGTTATTCTCACTATCAACGGCATCGCTTCTTCTTCATAATGAAATAAACATCCGATCATTATATTAAAAAATGGCATTTTTTTTGAATATCAAAATAACACCTCTTATTGGAAAACCCTTTACAATGTTGTTGGCTGCAGAAGATTTAAAGCTCACAGACCATGGTTCCATACCTTAGACTAAAGTTTCATACCCCTTCGATAGGAGATGAAATAAGTTTTTTGATCCATCGCCGTTCATGCTTATCTTCATAAGATATTTATTGCTTATGGGATTTTTTGATACTACATTATTTCTCTCGATGATGATGTTTCAATATACAGGCTGTTCATCTCAGACGAGCCACTCCGTATATTTCTTATCCCATAGTGATTGGAAATTTTTCCCGGAAAACGTCGAATGGTTTCGTTTGTAAGATATTTTTATGGATATTTGAGGCTGATGAAACGAGCAAAACGCCCTAAAAAGGGGCTCTTCAACCCGTCAAAATTGAATAAGAAAGAGGAATTGAGTGATACTTCATTAAAAGATTTGGAAGTGCTTGAAAGCCTCTTCAGAAAGGTGTATAAAAAACGTAATTTTGATTAACAAAAAATAATTTTTTTGCTCAAATGGGCTACCTTGATATTTATCAAAAAAAATAATTTCGATATTGGTGATACAGACTAACCAAATCAACGCATTCTTGCAAGTGTACCTACACCATTATTATTCTTTAAATTTTAAACAAATCCAACTAAGTATTAACTGAACAGATTGATTCATAATAAACGATCGAGGAAAATATTATAACCAGATAAACACCTTTTAAGAACAAAAAATAGAAGCAACAGAATGATATATTTTGATACCTTTATTAATGGTTTGAGATAATCAAATATGCGTCACAAGTCCCCAAAAAATCATTCGACATGTTTGGGGAAATTTTCTAATTACTATGGGATAAGAAATATACGTGGTGGCTCGTCCGAGATGAAACGCCCTGTATTCATGGCTTAAATTTTTTGAGATAATTATACTTCTACGTTCACATCAAACGAAAGTAGATATCCTACATAACCGATTAAAATTACTTTTCTCGATGATGTTTCAATATAATTCCCAAAGTTTTCTCGCGTTATCCCAATTCGAATGTGATTAGTTTCAATTTGAAGTTGAAAAGGTATAGGTAGATGAGTAAAAACCATAGGGTTTTTCGTTGCCAACATCGCCAGTATTTCGAGTTCTACATAGTCGATGACTACACATTAATGGAACTTTATTCCAAATTTATTAATACTTCCTTAATTTCCGAAGGATACTCCACAAGACCCTCAAACACTTTATACTACAGCCTATCCAACGCGTCCAACGAGTTATCCAACCAGCCAACAGACCAAGACCTACAGATATCCTACAAGACCAACCGGATACCCGACTAGACCAACTGGAGGATATCCAACTTCACCTACAGGCTACCCAACAAGGCCTACCGGATACCCACCAGCTGGTAAGTCATAATAAAAATGTTTTATGCTCAGCATCTTTCAAAAAACGAGAACTCCTCCGTTACAAAAATTTAAATATTGTGAATATAGCCAATTATGATCATTAATACCGTAGTAGTAGGAATACAAAAAAATTGTTTCATTCCTCTCAATAATCCACATGCTTTCAGGAACAGTAAACATATCCAACTCCAGAGCAAACACAACCATCAGAAAAACCAGGATTTCCATCATCGCCACCTCCAGGTTATCCTTCAGAGCAACCTACTCAGCCAACCAGATATCCAACACCGGACCTACATACATTCCAAGCACTCTCGGACCAACTTACAGACCAACCTATAGGCCTACTGGGCCATCTTACAGACCTACAGAGGGCCAAACAGAAGGTCCAAGCTATAGACCTACGGAAGGTCCAACTTATAGGCCTACAGGTCCCACTTATAGGCCAACATATAGACCTACAGAAGGACCAAAATACAGGCCGACTGAGGGGCCATCTTATAGACCAACAGAAGGACCAACTTATAGACCAACTGAAGGACCGACTTATAGGCCAACTGAAGGCCCCACTTATAGGCCAACTGAAGGACCAACTTATAGGCCAACTGAAGGACCAACTTACAGACCTACAGAAGGGCCTACGTATAGACCTTCAAGGCCAACTTATAGACCCACAGAAGGTCCATCCTACAGGCCTACTGAAGGACCAACTTATAGGCCTACTGGACCAACCTACGTGCCACCACAGAAACAAACCACCACACCAAATCCAGATGACAACAGCGTTATTCCAACCCGTCCTACGTCTAGACCAGGTGACACTACAGGATCAGGAACTGACGTAGAAGGAACAGTTGTGCCAACTGTTTCCGAAGAAGACCTACGCCATCCACCGCATATTCACGACATTCAAGTGCAATGCGCAAAAGAATGATGCAGATAACTATAGAATCAACAGGCAGTTCGACGGCATTATATATTCTAAAGGATTCTATAGCAATCCTGAATGTAGATATGTACAGAAAACAGTGGACAAATCAAGTATACTTTCACTGTTAGTCTGACTTCCTGGGGAACAGAGTTCATCAGTGCTTTTGACACTCTAGGCCAATCTTATTTGAAAATGTCCTGGTAATCCAAAATGAGCCAGGAGTTCAAGAAGTATGGGATACTATCCGTGCTGTTAGTGTTTATGGGAAGGAAATCTTAGAGAAACTCTATCAGTAAACTTCAATGTTGGAATGTTGGCACAGAAATTGTGACATTTAGTGGAGACACTGCTATGGCAAGGCTGGACATCCAGTTAGGAAGAGGTCCTTTTGCACCTGCCGCCAATGGCTTGGTTAAGATTGGAGAGATGATGACTTTAGTTGTTTCTGTCACAGGAGATGCTGGATTTGATATACAAGTTAAAGAGTGCAGAGCTAAAGATACCACAGGAGAAAATAGCATCCTTCTTACAGATGATAATGGATGTGTATTGAAACCTAAATTGTTTGGCGCTTTCCAAAAAACTAGGGAAACAGGTAATACTGGTGCCAATATAATTGCTTATGCTTTCTTCAACGCCTTCAAATTCCATGATATCATGGATCTTGTTTTGGAATGCAACATTGAATTATGCAAAAAATGATTGTGAAGTGTGTCCAAATCCCAATCAACCCCTAGAAACCTGGACGAAGAAGAAGACGTCGAGATTTATACAGCAATGAAATTAGGAGAGCCAGAACTATGGGGGGAAAACGATTGAGTATAATTTTACCAGAGGATCTCTCAACTGGCGAAAGCTATATAAATCTAAATGAAAACCACAATGTTTGTATCAGCACAGAGCTTGTGATTTCCACAGCTATCTTAGTATCTTTACTAATAGCAAGTTGCATAATGAGTACATACTTATGGTTGAAAAACCAACGCCTATCTGTTGAAGAAATAGAAGGACATTGTCCAAATTGCCAACTATTTATAATTAACAAGCTAAGTTATTTTTTTATATTTTTCTCATTATTCAAAAAATGGATGATAGAAGTTCCATTCGGGAGAACATCCTGAAAATTGTACCTACAATCATGTAAATACTGAATATTTTTAATAAAAAATTGTAAAATATTGATTTCATTACATATTCCACTACACCCAAAATCCATAATTGCAAATAATGCACAACAAAGAGCAAAATATCCAAAAAACTTAACCAGCTAAAACAGTACTCATCAATTTAATTCAATTATTTTCTTCTATTCTAACTTTTATGATAATTTATTATACCTACGAAAATATGGCATTTTCAAGATAATTTCTTGACATTTTTAAAGTATTGATTTTTTCCCAGATGTGTATTGAGAGCGCTACCAACACAATTAGGGCTTCGTTTTGAGATATTTCGTGCTCTGCGTAACTGAGTAACAAAAATCGCTCGAAATACGGCTTGCCATTGGCTGCGCACAAGCACTGGAACAGCTCAGGAGCACAAAACTCCTCAAAACGAATACTGTAAATAGGAGTTCATACCTATTCAAAAAAATCAACTACTACTGATTGAGTACAGCGGTCAGATTATCTACTTGAAGTACACAGAATAAGACCATTTCACAACTTACTCAATTTATATTATATAGTTGCTTCATTAAATCCAATTTCAAATATTGCATTTGAAAAACATCAAAGATATTTATCACAAATCAAAAAAAACTAAGCTAATTAAAAGACATCAACAATGTCTAACTCTAGGTAAGGCAATAAAGCTCTTCCCATTCTCCAAATCGTGGTAACCTATTGGACCTGCTTCACAATCAGCACAAGCCAAAAACTTTGTGTTCCAACAGTATTGAAAAGCCTACATTTTGGAATGTGTACATGTCTGGTACACACCAAAAGGAGGAAATCAGCTCACTTTTAGGGTCTAAATCATTAGTTTTGTTCTGTTTCATCAGCGGCAATTGGAACTGTAAATAAAGCAAAAATTAAAACAAACTCTCGTTAATTGGATTGTGTATGTAATCATTGCACATATTTCCATTGCACTGCAACCTGGGTTTTAATGAAAGATCCAGAAGCTGGTGATAATATTACAGATTGACAATAGGAACATTTACTGTTCTTATATGTTTCCCATCAGATATTTCATCATCATAATCTCAGTAGAAACGGGCATTGTTTATTTTAATTTGGAAATCCAAAAAAATTTACGACCACAGAATAAAATCCGACATCTCACCCTACGTCACAAGAGAATAGAATGTTTTTTTTTTTTCATTTTTCGGTGGAATATATTGAAATATTAAATATATGTGGCATTTTCAGATAAGATAGCCCATTATAATATAAAAATGAATAAGTTCGAATTTTCTACATAAATCATATAAATTCGTTATACATCAGCCAAAGCATTGTTGAAGAAAAAAACATGGCCAAAGATTATTATAATAATCTGTGATTTCAGCTGGATTATAATTCTGTGGTTTTTATTATTATTTTCCGGCTTCCCTCCTTTTCAAATAATAAATATACAGTTGGAAATTTAAACAAATTCTGATTTATTCAGTTGTATCTGTATATCAGGAAATAAATCTTTCAATATGATATCGAACAATATCGAGGAACAAAGTGAAGCGTAAGACTCGTTATATTGCAATACATTTATATTAAATATACATAATCTGCTGACGAGTTATTTGTTTACTGAATATATTCAAGATGCAAGTATATATAATTTAATTCCATTTATTTCGTTTTCGTTTTTAGACGTACTCTTGAGCAAATTGATGAAGTGATAAATTTAGCCAAACTAAAGCAAGAAGATCTCATGCCCGCTGTTCAAACCATATATTTCAATGATAATAACTTGCAGTGTGAGAACTTGAAACTCATTCAGCTAGATGATTATATACTGAAGGAAATTGAAGAAGGTGAAACGTTATTTCAAAGGGGATAAACATGAAAATGTAGTCCTCTGTTCCAAAACTAAAACGTATGATATTGTGAAACCGAAACCTCTAATAGTTTACTTTTATTGAAAGGTTTGAAGTTCAGTGAAACATGTAAAAATTGCCATGAAAGATCTATATTCAAAGCCAAAGTACATGGGATATTTTACGATTATTTAGAAGCAGTGCCAGGAAAACCGTACTTAGGTAAAATAGAGCAATTATTAAATAAAACAGAATATAAAGGTCCGGAGCATGAGTATGAAATAGATCAAAGTAAACTGATAACATTCGAAGAATTGGATAATACTATACAATGCTCTACCAAAGAATTAGAGGACGCTCTCAGCAAAATGGACACCATTGTAATAGATAATAAAATTAGATTGTTAGGTTTTGAGTATCATTTTAGAGTGTTATCTTATATGTTGAAATTAATTGATGAAAACTCATGGGAATTAGATGAAATTAATTATGAAGAAACAATAAATTCCCTGAAAGAAATAATACCAGAAGATGTAGTAAAGTGCCTTTTGATAAATATACAGAAGAATCTAAAATAGAGAATGGGGAAGTCTATTATTCGTATAAGGAAAGGGATATATGCATTTTTTTCGCAAAAGCATTATTGAGTCAAGCTGAAAAATTTGGTTTAGAAGAATTCTTTCAAGCTTGGAGGGAATCTCTACCAGAGGGCATGTATCCAGATGAGGAAATGTTGTATGGCATTGCTATTATTGATAAAAAGACAATACCAAATTGTTTATGGGCATTTCCTGAGAATACACTACCTGAAAATATCAATGAACGTTTTAAAATTCTATTCGAAACTAGGGAAAAATGGACAGTTCCCGAAATTCTCCTTATATAAGGCAAGTTGATTTTTCTCTCAATTTGGGTTCATCATTTATTGTACTTTTAATTGTAGGAAATTAACAACAGAAAAATTGGATGCTAATGCCTTATTGGCAAAATATGCTAGAGCATCTACTCATGACGGCATCAAATACTATGGAGCTAAGCATTCAAAGTGATCAAACTGAAAAATGAGATGGAGAGAGGTTACTAGTATTATATGGAATTATTTATTGTAATCATATGGAAAAAAATATATTTATTCAAAACGTGCATCTACTTGAATTCAACATATGAGGGTCTTCAAAGAACTGTCATTAAACATTTGATCATATGATCAGGGTTTGTAGACATAGTTACTAAATTTCCCATTAAATTTTTTCAATATTTCCAAACTACATATCTGATCAATTCGATATTCGGCATCAAAGAGAAGAACAATGACCTCCAAATTTAAAAAATGTATATTGTCTGTAAGATGTCGACTGGCAAATTTTTGTTTCCTTGAACTTTCAAACAGAAGCAGTTGTGGACTACGTGGATCAACAGATTTTCTATATTCACGAAAAAGTATCAGATAATTTATTAACTTATCTTTAATGAAACTCACTTATTCCATAATTTGATTTCACTCAACTTCTCTTAACAAGATTAAAAAAAATATATTAATTCTTTCACGAAATTCCATTCACATTGGATCAGTAGCCTTAAAATGTTCTGTGTCGATGGTTGAGTAAGCATGTCCTTCATTGATCAAAAATTCCAATGCTTCCCTGCAAAAAAAATTTGATATGCATTTTCTGTCAACAATAAAATTGTAATTACGTACAGGACTTCAACAGATTTCTGCTGAGGGAATTGACGAAGTAGTTCAGACTTAGAAGTACCAGATATCGATGGGGACCTTTTGAGAATGTCGTGTATTTGAGCTTGCATGGGTGTCAAACCCGTATCTTGTGCGGTATTTTCCAAAAAGTGCATAGAATTTGCAAGATCTGCACCTGGGTTGTTCTTTTTAATAGCAGATGTAGGACCCTGAAATAAGAAAAATTATAAAGAATTATCAATAAAATCTAAATTAGATTGCAAGGAATAATAAAGATGAATAACAAACGTGTGGAACATTTTCGAAGAAAAACGCCTAAGAATTACTATTTTGTATATTAGATCTTATGAATTGTTATTCTTGATCATGCTAGATGGTAATCTGATTGAATTGATTAATCTTTAAGCTGATCACACCTGAAGCCGATATGGTGCCTACTACTCGATATTATGATATAAGAGATAATCTAGAATGCAATTATGAAAACCAAGAATAAATATAAGACCTAAATAGTAAACAATTGATAATATAAACTCATAAAAACCTTTACTTACAGTAGGATTATTAGCCATGTATTCAGCCTCTAGTCTGGTATGAATTACCTGCAGAAGGTGATTAGTGACAACATTAGCATCGGAAACTGGAAACATTCTCAACACCATCATCATCTTTTCATTATCCTGAAATCTTAATGATCCAAATATTTGAACATAAGAACTTTCTTTGATATTTGGTAATTTGGGTGCATTATCCTAAAAAAAACCAAAGAAAAGTTTAAAAATTTCATTCATAATCAACTACAAGACTAATATTCATACCTTATCAGTTTCCAACCACCAAATTGCTTTGATGGTTCCAGTATGGTCTTGTATATTATACATAGCTTTGGTTGACTGAACTTCATAATCTAACACAATGCCGACAATGCACAACTGAAATGAATATCATTTACAAATAAATATTCTATTTACCTTCTCATTTTCTTTATTTTAGGTATAATAACTTACTATTTGAGTTTGCATTCCGAACAATGTAAACTCTTCTTCGTGAGAGTCTTTGATTTGTCGAACTACAACTGGTACAACATTTTGCAATCGGCGAGCTTTCTGCAAATATTCAAATAAGAGCATACCGATAATATTAACCAGTAAAAGTAATAAAATAACAGATGTCTGCCAGCGACTTATTATCAACCCATATCAGTTATCAAATAAATGTTACGTTAGACTTATACCTGCCCTTTTCCAGGAGTTTCTTCAGCTTCATTTGTGGTGTTGAAGAAGCCACCGCCACTGGCACTTTTATCGCCTAAAATTTGAAAGGTGGTGTAAATTATTGTTTCAGAATACTTACAAAATACAAATAACATATGTAAAAATACTGACCATAAACAGAAGACTGCCACATTTTAAATTTTCTATTAAAAAATCGGTAGCAAAATAAACAGAATTAAATTTGACTTGCGCGGGAAAGTTGAGACTAGTGTTGAGAGGTTAGCTGAAGCACAGAAATTCAAAATATTTATATTCTATGGTTTGTTATCCGTGGTTGGATCATAGAAAGAAGTTCTGTGATTTAAATTCTGTGTTCTGAGGTCAAAATCGAAAACGTGCGAAAAATTTCTTTTGACAGCCTTTTCGAAACACGGCCGTTTAGCGGTGGTAAGTCAAGCAAATTTTAAATCTTAAAACATCCATTCCTGTGAAGATTATTTTAGGTATTTAAGTAAACCATTGAATCCACAAGATGCCACCAAAATTCGACCCAACTGAAGTTAAATACGGTAATTCAAATTTACAATATTTTTCTGCTTGATACATGTAGGGTTATGTTGATTTACTATGTAATTCATTTTTAGTCTATTTGAGATGTGTTGGAGGAGAAGTAGGAGCTACCTCATCTCTAGCCCCCAAAATCGGTCCTCTTGGTTTGGTGAGTTCAAATTTTTTACTTTACTCCCGGATCATGCTAACATGTCTTCTCATTTCAGTCTCCCAAAAAAATTGGTGATGACATTGCTAAGAGCACTGCTGACTGGAAAGGTCTCAAAATAACTGTATGCTTGAAAATTCAGAATCGTCAGGCTACAATTTCAGTGGTACCATCAGCTGCTTCCCTTATCATCAAAGCTTTGAAAGAGCCCCCAAGAGACAGGAAGAAGCAAAAGAATGGTGAGTTTCAAGTTGAATATAGCTACTCTTTCTTTAGTTTTTTCTCTAATTAGTTAATATATATGTGTATACTGCTAATTTTATTTTCAAGGTAAATTTTATCGTTATCCATTGGGAGCACTAGTTTTCATTGAAATCTGTTGTAGTTTAAATTATTTGGCAGATTCCTTGATTATCTCTTTGACTAATTTAAACTTTCTGTATTACTCTGTTTAAGAAGTAGTGCCAAAATGGTATATTAGGTTTACTGTGCACAATATATTTGCTGAAGTTTCAGAAATTACTGCTGAAATGATTACACGAGAATTCCAATGGAACATGAAATATGTATAGTTTACAAATTCAAAGTTTAGCTATATGTATTGATCTTTGATGATTTTATCTAAAAATATTGTTTTTCATTTCAGTGAAACACTCAGGAAACCTCACATTGGACGATATCATTGACATCGCCAGACAAATGAGACCAAGATCCATTGCTAAGAGCTTGTCTGGTACAGTTAAAGAAATATTAGGTACTTGCCAGTCTGTTGGATGTACCGTAGATGGTAGGCCACCACATGACCTTATTGACGAAATCAAGGATGAAAGCCTAGAAATACCAGAGGAATAAATAAAGCTTTTTAGTATTTAATTGTTTGCTTAGATCAATCCTATTGTCCTTTCATCTGCTCAATAATAGTAACCGAAGTTTATATAAATTATTGCACTCCTGCCCATTATTGAGGCATATTCTTAAGAAAATAATCTTTAGAATTAAATGTGCAAGAAATTTCAAAATATTTTCAACTGATATACTGAGCTACCATAACGGTGATTTACTTGAAACTATTTCTGAATGTGTTTCAGTCAACTTTTTGATATAGAGAATTTATGCTACTATAACGAGACACTTTAGAAAAAGAGTAAAATTAAAAGAATATACTTTGGTCAAACACATGGTTTCAGTAAATGTAGAATAATATGCTGTATTAAAATTTCATTTCTTGTAGAGGCAGTTGATCGAAATCTAGAATTAGCATCAGAGTTAAAAATCAAAGGTGAGACATTAGCCATATTTTGATGGTGGTCTGCTCATTATATAGCATATTGAAATACTTGATGGAATTATGATAGGCCACTGTTGGCTGAACGCACATCGACATTATATCAGCTTGGTTGAAAAAGGGGATTGCAAATTTGAGTCTTCATCACCCTGAAACAGCTCTACACATTGTATTGGAATGCCCAACTGGAAATTTCATCAGATTAGAAGGTCAGGTCAGTATGATACAAACCCAACTTAAAGACATATCACAGTTATAATAATTATTATAGTGAACCAAAATTATCCATTCTGACTTCTTAGTAGTTGTTTAAACAATGGTAGTACAATCAGTCATACACCTGCTCATGATAAATGTAAAGATTGAGAATACACTTATTTGTATTTTGGAAACAAAACTTTAGGTTCAATTTAGCTTCCTGGTAGCCCCACAACTCAATGTCAATACTTCCGTTAATTTTGTCACATACTGAAATTATTATCAGTTCTTAGCAGCAAAAATTTTAAGTAAAACTCTGCATCTATTTAGAATAAATTATAACAATGTGTATTTTCAGTTATCGGAAGTGCACATAATATCAAATTTAATGTTTTATCAATCAGTTGGATTCTGAATAACCATCAAAATAAACTCTTTGTCTGGTGCAACCATTATTTCATGTTTCTTTGATCTGATACGTAGGAAAGTCAAATCATTGGACGGATCCAAGTCTCGCACGACACTTCTGGCTTTATCAGATAAAGAACTTATAAGACCTGCATACTGTACAGTTGTGGTGTTGTCGAGTGTTGTTTTGATTGGAATGCCTGAAATGAAATAAAAAGAGGTCAATGATTATCATTATTTCATAAAAAAGTATGATATTCTAAGATAATTAATCGTAACATCTTGAAATAAAAAAATTTTGATTCAGGCATATAAGAATTCTTGAAAGGAATGAATCGTGTAGCCTTATAATTTAAGAGATGATTCGATTAACTTCATAGTATAAATCTGCCGTTGTTAAATTAAAATAATTTGGTGACCATCTGGACTTTTTAAGAATTTTTAAATGATTTGCTGATAACAACAACCAAGTTTCAATTTGGATTAAATTCAACAAAGTATAGTTGGAAATAAAGAAGGCTTTTGCAAGAAAAGAAGCCAACATTATGAATCAGTCTTATATTGTTTATCACCTCAGGGCATTACGTTAGAAGTAGATAAATGGAAAAATTCAAAAATACAAACCAGTGAATGAATTGACTGATTGAGTTTTGTAAAACACATCAATGTTCCTATGAATGTTTACAGTTCCTCTCATGTAAATTCAAAACATAAAGTGTTATTTTACAAGTCAGGCATCCAAAGGTTCTACCAAAGTTATAGATGGTTGGTTTAAATTTCGAACAACTGATATTTGAAGAAGAGAGAATATATCAGAGAGAGTAAATAGAATTTATATCAATTATTCATTTATCATAATGCTCTTTTTGAAAGCCTTAGGGAATTCATGTTGAATCAATAGATCTTCTAGAATCTAGTTATTTCAAATATTTAAATCAAAGTGATTGATATTTCAATTGTACATAACTATACAAAAAAAGGTATATCAAATTCTGGGAGTACCTTCTGAATTCACTACAATTATTCCTACAACACCCTTATGTGATTGAATTCGTTTCAAGGTATCTTCTACTTCGTTGGCCTGTAAAACAAATTATGTAATTACTAAATCAAAGAGTTTTGAGAGCATTCACCATGGCTTAGATATAATTTCCCAATTTTTACAGTTCAGAAAATTGATTAATCGATCAAATATTTTTGATTGTATTGCTCATTCTGACGTTTGCCACAGAAGTAAATTTTAATGTTTATAAGAAGAAGAATTTTAGAACACATTTGACACATGATAAAATATTGCTCTGTGATACAAGAGAAAAATTCTATGGTTAAGATTCGTAAACAAAAAAAGTGCCGAACCTGTGCAAGATGCAATAACATTTTCATTGGAAAAAATAAATTGAAAGAGAGCTCGAAAAGAATTTAAATCATCAAAGAGATCTGTTGCTAAAACCATCATTTACTATATATAAAATGTTGCACCAAAGCCCATTTGGAAATTCTATCATTGGACAAAATACTACCACAACAAATACTTCAAATCCTTTAAAGATTTCGAAGTAACTCAGCCACCAGATGATTCGATAGTTCCTTGGCCTTTTCTCCTTCGTCGATGCAACAAAATTTTTTGATTGCCGGTAGTTGGGATAACAGTGTCAGATGTTGGGAAATGAACAAAGTGGGAAAAGTGTACCAAAATCAATGCAATCCGGCACTGCGCCAGTTCTTGATGTGTGTTGGATTGATGATGGCAGTAAAGTGAGTGTTTCTTATGAATAATATCCCAAATAAAGCAATAAGTTACTTATTATGTTAACTAACATGTAGAACGAATACTTCATCTTTTCTACTTTTAGGTCTTCATTGCCTCTTGTGATAAAACAGTTAAAGTTTGGGATTTGGCAAGTAATCAAACAATGCAAGTAGCCCAACACGACGCACCTGTCAAAACATGCCATTGGGTAAAAGCTCCCAACTACACATGTCTCATGACAGGATCGTGGGACAAAACATTGAAATTTTGGGATACAAGGTCGCCAACTCCAATAATGAACATAGCATTACCTGAACGATGCTATTGTGCTGATGTTGATTATCCTATGGCTGTAGTAGGAACGGCAAACAGACATTTAATTGTTTATCAGTTGGATGGGAAACCATCTGAATATAAGAGGGTAGAAAGTCCTCTCAAGTATCAACATAGATGTTTGGCCATATTCAAGTAAGTACCCAAAAAATAATATTGAGATATTGGTGTGCCAGAATCAAGTTGATATTAAAAATTTTATTTCTCGTTTTTTCAAAACTTTCCTTCAATAGCTCTTATAGGGCACTCCTACATGAGTATGCAGAGTGTATATGAGTAACACTGAAAAAAATTGAAGGGGTGATCCTCAATCATTTCCAGACCTACATTTATCGGTGTTATTCAGACACACCCCGTATAGTTGTAGAAAATTAGTGGTAAATTTTAATATCAATCCATATGTGGCAGTTGTATCTTTAATAAATGCAGATAATTCAGTATCACAATTAAAGTGATGTGATTACTATACAGGGTGTTTCATCATAAACTGGACAAACATATATTTTCGTGTAGAGGACATCGGGAGAATCATTTTTGCCTCATACAATATATCCGTTTTCGAAGCATAAGCGAGATACAGGGTGTCAAACGTCATTTTTGAGCAAGATTCTTATGAGTGTGGTCAGTTATGTATAGCACTTGGTGTAACGGTTTTTGGTCAAATCTCAGTATTTTTGGGTCCTCTATCCAGAAAAGTTGACGAACTCCGAAAAAAATTTTACAAAATGGCGGAAAACCTGCAATGTTCCAAATTTTTTTTTTTGCGGTGGTCAAATTGACTTTTGTTTTCTGAATGAACACAATTTTCTAAAACTTTCTGTGAAAAATTTTTTTCAAAATCGCACAAATTTTTTTTACATGTCTACAGCGATGAAAAAATTTCACTCGAAATGGATGAAATTTTGTACAATTGTACTTCTTGAATTATCAATCACGAATATGAAAACAGAATCGTAAAATATCGAACGGTTTCGTTACTACAGTCATTCAAATGTTTCGTTCGGACCTCTGAAATATTGAAAATAAAATTGTTTTGGGTTCTAGAGTCAAAATGATTAAATTATTGGCATGTCTAAACATTTTAGATGAATTTAAACGAAAAAAATCAGTGAAACTTAGTTGGGACTCGAAACGACGTAGGTATTAAATAGGGAAATGGCGCTGTTCTAAGGATATTAATATTCATTGCCAGGCAACGGTAGTCTGTAGTTCATAGAGTTTTACTACTGGCTAAATTATATTCACTGAAATTAAAATACCAGTCCAACTCTATGAACTACGAACTACTGTTGCCTGGCAACGAATATTAATATCCTTAGAACAGTGCCATTTCCCTATTTAATACCTACGTCGTTTCGAGTCCCAACTAAGTTTCACTGATTTTTTTCTTTTAAATTCATCTAAAATGTTTAGACATGCCAATAATTTAATCATTTTGACTTTAGAACCCAGAACAATTTATTTTCAATATTTCAGAGGTCCGAACGAAACATTTGAATGACTGTAGTAACGAAACCGTTCGATATTTTACGATTCTGTTTTCATATTCGTGATTGATAATTCAAGAAGTACAATTGTACAAAATTTCATCCATTTCGAGTGAAATTTTTTCATCGCTGTAGACATGTAAAAAAAAATTTGTGTTCGATTTTTGAAAAAAATTTTTCACAGGAAGTCTTAGAAAATTGTGTTCATTCAGAAAACAAAAGTCAATTTGACCACCGCAAAAAAAAATTTGGAACATTGCAGGTTTTCCGCCATTCTGTAAAATTTTTTTCGGAGTTCGTCAACTTTTCTGGATAGAGGACCCAAAAATACTGAGATTTGACCAAAAACCGTTACACCAAGTGTTATACATAACTGACCACACTCATAAGAATCTTGCTCAAAAATGACGTATCTCGCTTATGCTTCGAAAACGGGATATATTGTATAAGGCAAAAATGATTCTCCCGATGTCCTCTACACGAAAATATATGTTTGTCTAGTTTATGATGAAACACCCTGTATATGTATATACATTCGGGTTGAAACATCCTAAAGACGTTGTCCGATTACTTTTGAAATTAATTTAAATAAATTTTTAAATTCCCCTTACTTCTAGAGACAAGAAGAAAACACCTACAGGATATGCATTAGGATCTGTAGAGGGCAGAGTGGCTATTCAGTATGTGAGCCCCACAAACCCCAAAGATAACTTCACCTTCAAGTGCCACAGGTCAAATGGAACACCGAATGGCTATCAAGATATTTATGCTGTTAACGATATCGCATTCCATCCAATACATGGAACTTTGGTAACGGTGGGATCTGACGGTACTTTTAGCTATTGGGATAAGGATGCAAGAACAAAGCTCAAGTCGTCAGAGGGTGCTATGCAGCAACCAATCGTGCGTTGTGCTTTTAATCACAACGGGCAAATATTTGCTTATGCCGTCAGTTATGATTGGAGCAGAGGTCACGAGTTCTACAACCCAGCTTTCAAAAGTCAGATATTTTTGAGACCTTGTTATGAGGAATTGAAACCAAGAGGTTCTCAGTAAAAACACCGTATCATCTGTATATCTAATAATTTTTCTTGAATAAATGACAATTTCAATTATGCATAACAGAATATTGTGCTTTCACAATTTTTCAAACAATTGCATTTCATTGGAAAAAATGGAATAAGATAATATTGTTTTCTGATATATGTAGAATGTCTTATTCGAATATTAAAAGATTCGGCATAACATTATCAGATTCTTGAGCAAAATTATATATACGATATTTTGATATAAACAACCCTGAAGAAGGGAATATGGGTCTTATTTCTGTGATCCTCAATGATTTTACGTGCGCTATCAATTACAGCATATTTTTGTTATGATGTTGAGTCAGTTCCGTCATTTTAAATTGTGTTGTTATTGCTTTTTCATGCGTTCCGCTTATTACGCAAAACAGTTCTGCATATTTTTTCAAATAGTGAATTAGTTTATATCCCAAAAGTATTGTGCATCACGAGAGTGAGGTCAATTGGGCAATGATCCTGTATAAGAAGGAATAATAAACGCAAGCAAGAAAGTACAAATACCAACAAAAATGGTGAAGATTTCCAAAAAAATTCAGTGAATAACTTGGATCAATTTCATCAGTGAGTTTTTGAAGTTCCATATTTTCCCTTTACATGGCCTTCTGAAACAGTATTTCTGTGTCAGAAGTTCAAAATTCTTAAAATGTATTTGTATACTGTATCTGAATAACACCAAAAAAATGAAGAAGTGATTCCTCGGATCATTTTATGAAAATAGGTTCCCATAATTGCAAGTCCGGAAATGCATCGTTTCCAAGACACAAGGTGTTGAACTTTTACTTGAAACTGACTAAAAAAGTGGTACTCTACTGAGATATTTTAAACTGACATTTGTTTTTCAACAAATTGAACGAAGAATTTGAGAATAATTGTTAGTTTAAATTCGTGGCGTTCCACTTTCTAGATAAACTTAACACCCTGTTTTTGGAAAAAATACATTTTCGGATCTACATTTAGGGGAACCTTTTTTCATAAAATGATCTGAGGAATCACCTCTTCCATTTTTTTGATATCATTCAGATGCACCCTGTATATAAATTATTTGCTGGACATTAAATGGATTGTAAAAAGTAGGTATTGTCACAATGGTAATGTATAATATACGTCTTTATAGTTAATTTAAACTACCTACAACTGTTGTCAATTCATATTGATTGTAAGGTTCAAACTCAACCAGATTCTTATTAGCATTGTTTTTTCTGAACAATGGTATTAAGATCAATATCCAAATTTTTTGTTTCCACACCTTTATATGGAACATATCATTAGACGATTTTCATCAAAAAGATCTCTACTGCTCATAAAAAAATCCAATTCAAAAAAAACTCTTTTAATTTCGAAGTATACCTTCTATATGCAACTAACAATGAACATAACGCGATTAATGATGTTCTCCATGATGGTCATGACCACCACCTATGGTACGGTCATAATCTCGGTTCCAATAATAGTGAGGAGGAATGCTCCGAAGCCATACTTGAATCCACGAGTTACTGTCAATTTCATTCTAGACTCCATTGTGCCCCATTCCTTTGGATCATATCTCCAGACTTCATTTCTTAGCCATGGATCCTTAAGACCTTTTGCTGCAAGGGCTTTCTGAGTTTTAACTAAAAGAGGAATATCTTCTACTTTGTAGATTCTATAATCTGGAACTGTGGGAGTATGTGTATGATGCCCATGCCCGTGACCACCCATTATTTCTAAAATTTGAGTTTATGTGAATGAACAATCATAAAACGGGGTTGAATAGACACTATGATTATGTAATATAGAAATAATGTTTACTCTAATTAGCAGTATTGTACTTTGGAAAAGACATCCTACTCACTAGTTAATTAATTAATTGAGAAAAAAGTGCTAGCTTCGAAATGAAATGTTTTCTGAATAATTTTATTATTATTATACCTTTCAATTTCAAGCTAACCTAACCTCAAAAATCTGACACTTTACGATCAATGATTTTTGCGCATGACTGTCACAGAATACTTTTGAATAGAAATTTTCTTCCTCTATGGTCGGAAAGAACGTGCGTTCAAAAAATGACTCGTCAAGTATACAGGGTGTTTCGAAATAAGGTTCTGTGAATTCGGGATAATAATCACGATTTTATGATACCAAGTTTCTATGGACGGACTACGGGTCTCTGACGCAGTGTTTCGGGGGTGTTGAGATTAAAGAAAAAAAAATTGTTTTTCTAAAATATTTTTGACGCTGTAGACGATTTTTTTTTTTGGTAGGTTAGAATACGCATTGAAACACATTTTTTTAATTCAAAATTATTTTCAATGTTCACCAGTAAGCCAATATGCTTTTTTTCACACCACATATAATTCACAGTGAGAATGGTATCTGCAGTTTTTCTACCTGCGAAGACTACTTCCTGATATAGAAAATAAAATTCTATTTTATCTAAGACAACTACTAAATTCTTTGATGACTCCAAAATCATCTATACCTATTATGGCAATTCAGTCTCAGCAGTCTCTTCATTTTCAAGAAAAAGAAATGTCCTGCATAAACAACTTCGCGTTTCTTTTAATAATGGGATATCTTCCATCAATATAAGTGAACTCGTCCGAAAACCATTTAATCTATACCGGGTAGGAAAAAAGATTTAACCAAATAGTCACCTGTTGGCTGTTATTCCAATCCATACATTAATAGAAAATTAGTCCACTCAGAGCTTTATCTGTAGTTCTAAAAATGTCTCTATTCCAATAATTTGAAGAAATTGATTAAAATCGAGTTCAATCAACTAAATGTATATAATACATACTATCATAATGAGAGAGAGCTAAAATGAATTCAAACAGACTATAGAAAGGTAAAAGGTTAGTTTTTAATTTAGGATGAGAATCGGCCTTAATTATTTTATTATATGTGTTTAATACCTCAATATTTCAAGTTTCTACCTATACAGGGTGTTACATAATAGTATGTCACACTAAAGGGGATAAATCTACGTATAATTTCAAGAAAGAATGTCCATATGAATATGGGTTCGCAAAAGCTTCGTTACGGAGCCAAAGGGTGTTGAAATTTCCAAAAAAAATTGTTTTTTTCATCATAACTCCTGCAGTTTTTGAGATATTCCTTCCAAATTTGGAGTGCGAGCTATTTCCAACAGTCTCCATTATTGCACGTCCTGAATCTTAAGTAGCATCTATAGGTGTATTCTTTTCCGGAGCTATGTCTCCTTTTTCCACATCAAACTTTTTTGCGATACGCCACTGTCAGCCTAAAATCAATTTTTGATATCTTCGTTCAATTTAGAAACCTTTTTGACTCTTGTAATTTTTTCGTATCTGTATGAATAAGCTCAGTTGAGTCTCAGATGACGAGCTATCAAAATAAAAGCAAATTTTGGGCATACTTATCGAGTATTTCTATTATTTTTTTATTTAGCGAATGACATACAATCGCTCGATAATTTTTTACCCGAAAACGGTTGGAGATACGAAAAAATTACAGGAGTACAAAAAAGTTTTTAAATTGAACAAATATATCAAAAATTGATCAGTGGCGTACCGCAAAAAAGTTTGAGAGGAAAACACGGCTCCGGAAAAGAAAACCCTGTAGATTCTAGTTAAGATTCAGGACGTGCAATGATGGAGACTGTTGAAAATAGCTCCTATTCCAAATTTGGAATATCACAAAAACTGCAGGAGTTATGAAGAAAAAAAACAATTTTTTGGAAATTTCAACACCCTGTAGCTCCGTAACGAAGCTTTTACTGACCCATGTTTATATATAATTTTTTTTCTTATCCATATCCATAAGATCAAATCTACTGGTCGACCTATAAGACATTCAGAAAGGTCACTCCGGCACATCCTATGGACGTCCATAGGATTTAGTCTTAGCCTGTCTATACAGGGTTTCCCAAAAACTCGACGTCAACCCGGAACCAGGTGAAAGGGAAAGTAATGCTGGTTGTCAGAAAGATATAAAAAAATCTTAGTTGCATGATTTTGAAATAATAGGCATTTAAAAAACACATAAAATTCCTAACCCTGTTACAGTCTTTTCACTCCTGTTGCCACAAATATCAACTTTTCCAACTTTTTATTTTGCTGTGTAACCCTGAATAATGCTTGTTTAAACTGCAATCAAAGTTTTGATACCAGAGGCTCTAGGTTTCATAAAAATATGGCTTACTTTTCAGGTAAAAAATTTAAAAATAAACAATTGCCTAGGTTCAACTGACTGTATACTGAGAAAAAATGTACTACGCAAGTTTGGCATATTATGTCAAAAGTTGGCGCATTTAGTAAGGATTCCAAAATGGTATAATACTCGGTAAATTGTAGCTGCCATAGTTCAAGCGGGCCGGCCCCGAGATTGAACCAGAACATCCGATCCATCTTCCAGAAAAAAATGTTTCCAGAAAAGAAAAATTCCAGAGAAATTTCTCCGGAAAAATTTTTACTGGAAAAATGATTTTCTCTGAAAAAATTTTTTCTGGAAACATTTTCCCCGGAAGATGGATCAAACGTTCTGGTCCAATCTCGCGGCCGACCCGTTCACCGGACTTGAATCTATTGGACATTTTTTACTAGGAAGTTGTTAAAGAAAAAGTGTATTCAAAGGCAATCGAAAGCGAATTCGAACTACGGTAGATACAAATTACCAAATAGGTATTATACCATTTTGGAATCCTTACTAAATGCTTCAACTTTTGACAAAACATGCCAAACTTGCGTAGTAATTTTTTCAATACAGTCAGTTGAACCTAGGCAATTGTTTATTTTGAAATTTTTTTCTGAGAAGTTTTATGAAACCTAGAGCAGCTGGTTTCAAAATTTTGATTACAGTTTAAACAAGCATTATTCAGGGTTACACAGCAAAAAAGAAATTGGAAAAAATTGATATTTGTGGCAACAGGAGTGAAAAGACTGTCACAGGGTGTGGAATTTTCTTTTTTTTAATGCCTATTATTTTAAAATCATGCAACTTAGATTTTCTTTCTGAAAACCAGCATCCTTTGCCTTTCATTCGGTTCCGGGTTGACGACGAGTTTTGGGACACCCTGTATATCTCTATATTTAGTCTAAGGATTTACTAGAGCTTTTTTAGGATATCTTATATGGACATTCACAATATCCATGAGATGAACTCTTGTACCTACTATTTGTGTAATAATACTAAATAATAAATAATCATAACAAAATATCTAGGTCTTTATTTAAAATTTTCACCAAAAATGGCAAAATAAATATAGTACTTATATCACAACATTCAATTAATTAACATTGAAATATTTCAAATCAGTTTGCGTTGAACTGCTAGTTTAAGAACTCCATCTATCCTCTCGAAGTACTTTTTGGGATTTGTTATATCATTTCCAAACATACCTCCTATATTTCCTTCTTGAGGGTATCTGAAAAATCGTAAGTTTTCGTGTTGCTCTTGAAACACATTCTTGTACAAAGAGGAACTCCGGCTATGCCCAGTGGTGCATAACGCTCAAACGATTTTTTGAAAGCACTCCAGGGAAATAGTTTAGCTGGATCGCTTCCCAGTTCTTTTATTTTGCTGGAAAGGATGTCGTAGTAGAGCTTCAGGATATCATCAAGATGTTCTAGCTCTTTTTTAGAGGCGCAATAGAAAAGGTACTGGACTAGGTCAACCATTGGATTGCCCATTAAACCAGCTTGCCAGTCGATGATTATCACCTTATCTGGTACATTTTCTCTTCATTCTGTTGAAAAAATGAATATATTAATAGATCTGAAGGATTCTGATTCATATTTATTCGCATTTCTTTTCACAGCAATTATAAGCAGATATTAAATTTTTTCTGTCGTCATTTATATGTTAATTTCGCTACCCAGTCGATATAGAAATACAGTGGAACTTCCCTATAACGAAAGCGCTAAATCCGCAAAAAAATTCGTTATAAAGAAATTTCGAAATTTGTTACTATGGTCGGCAATGTCGCGGTCAACTTCACTGATAAATTTAAGTTTATCAATCAAACTTAAGCACTTCCTTTTCGACGTTTTCGCACAAATTTCACACTAGCGTAATGGTTAGATTGAAACCAAACAGCTAGGGGTGTATTTAAAACTGTTTCAGAAGGATCTCTCTGCCGCCGTAATGGAGGTCGGGATTTATTACTTACGCCCGGAAAAATTTCGGGAAAAACCCACCCTTATACCTTCTTACCAATTCCCATTCAAAGAGTGATGTTCTTTGAATATTTCGTTATAGAGATAATTAACTTCATTTTAGAGGGTGTTTTTAACATGGAATTTGGATTCAAGGTGCAATGTCTTATACGAAATTCGTTATACAGACGTTCGTTATAGGGAGGTTCCACTTTAATTTCGCAGATTTTGGAAAAAATATAAAATTTTTATAGTAGTTCATGAATTATTTGAAAAACAATATTAATTTAACCGATTTAAGAAGGAACTGCCGCCTACAGCGAATAAAATTGAAAACTAAATTGAATTTTGATAAATAACCCATACAGGGTGGGTCATCCATAACGTTCCACCCCAAATTTTGAGCTTTGGGATGGAATAACGAAAAAAACGCTCGGACAAGTCAAATTTTGTTGAAAGGGGGACAAATAAGAGTGTTCAAATGAGTTTGATATCACTACCCCTCTAGCCGCAACCCCTAACAGCTCTCATTTTTGAATAGGAAAAAGGGGTCGAGCAGCACCTTGTTGGAAAGGCAATTCAATTTCCTGCATGAGTGTATTTTTTTACAAAGTAAATCGTGCGCTTTCGTTTAAATTGAAATAATTGCTGTAAGGGTAGCGGCTAGAGGGTTAGTGATATCAAACTCATTTCAACACACTAACATGTCCTCCTGTAAATAAAATTTTACTTGTTCGAGTGTTTTCTCATCTCAAAGATCCAAATTCGGCGTGTGAAAGTTATTGATGGAATACTGAGTCACTCTGTAAATAAAGCGATGAAAAAAACACTCGTGCGGGAATTGATGCCTTTTCAACAAGGTGCTGCTTGACCCCTTTTCTCTATTAAAAAATGAGAGCTGTTAGGGGGTAGTGATATTAACTCATTTGAACACCCTATTTGTCCCCCTTTCAACAAAATTTCACCTGTCCGAGCGTTTTTTCGTTATTTCATCCCAAAGCTGAAAATTTGGGTTTGAAAGTTATGGATGAGGACCACCTTGTATATTATATTGTGGTAAACTATCAATCAATTTTTTCAAATTTGGAAGAAAATTAAATAATAGTTGATAGATAAGGATTGAATATGTTTGAAATAGAGGTTCATTATCGATAGATATTACTCAGAAAAATTTCATTGTCAAACACGTAAAGATTCAAGACAATAGTCTCAACTTATCTATTGAATAAAGATAATATTTCCTCTCATATCAAATGGCAATTTCACACACAACTATATTTATGTCTTGTTTGTTTTATTTTCAGGTATACTTGAAATATACGTTGAAAATACCATTAGGATTCCTATTAGATAATATGCAAAAAAAGAAAATGATATCATAACCATTTGATATACTTATTATTTTGGTTATGATATTATTTTCTTGCATATATAAGATAATCAAAATGGTATTTATAAATAAATTCCACAACTTGAAATCGTATGTTGAAATATAAATATTTATCTCCGATATAAAGCTTAGCAAACTCATTCAGATATGTAATATACCCGGTGGTCCACCTCTGACACGATGCTCATTTTGAGGCAGTAAATGATGATATTTTGAAAATCTTGTTTTGTGTGTGTGTGAAATATTCCATGAAATATAACTTATTAGCAAATTTGGATTCTGCCTAATAATAATAAGCTGTTATATACCTACAGGATGTTCCTAAATTGAACGTACAAACGAAAAGGGGAGATTCCTTAAGTGAGTTAAAAAAGTCCATAAACATGGGGTCGCAAACGTTTCGTTTTCGAGATACAGAGTGTTGAAGTTTGAATTTTTTTCAAGTTTTTTTCTCATAGTATCTACACTTCACAAGATATTCAACTGAAATTTGGCATAGATATTACATTTGAGAGTTCTCACCACGTGACATGGCAAAATCGATAGAAGATCCACAGGTGGTATTTTTTCTGGAACCCTGCCACCTGTTTTCTTCTGCAATTTTTTTTTGTGAGCAACTGTTGATTTGAAAAAGTGTAAAAAGGAGCTTTGTTCTTATACTAAACTTTTCGTCTCTTGTAGTTTTGTCGTATCTACCACGATTTCGAGAAAAAAAATTTTGAACGATTCAAACTTCAACACTCTGTATCTCGAAAACGAAAAGTTTGCGACCCCATGTTTATGGGACTTTTTTTTCTTAAACTCACTTAAGGAATCTCCCCTTTTCGTTTGTACGTTCAATTTAGGAACACCCTGTATACGAGAATGTTTCTACAAAATTTGAAAATTTCAACAGAGTTAATTAACATAGAACGAACGCGCAATAAATAGGTATACAATGATAAAATATTTGATAACTCACAAAATGAAACAAGAAATGTTGTTCCAAGAATCTCCATGCCTGGGAACCAAATAATTGTCGCCCTTACATTCAAGCGACGCTCTCCATATTTGGTAATAGTCATTTTTCAATTCATAAGAATTTCGACAAGTTTCATATCGTTCTTATCTTTGTATAAGTTAGCTACATTTTCCAATTCAATCTCCATAGACGCGCAGATACTTTTCATCAAAACTCATTCTCCAGCAAAGAAGTGGGTTTTGCAAATTCTTCCATCAACACCGCTGGGTCCTGATCTTTAACTGCAAATCCAAAGGCATGAAATCTGGCATATGCTGCAACTACTAATTTAACATGGTCTAAAGTCATTGATTTGCTCTCCTAAAGGATGGGTTTTATAATTCTTAGGTTTCAAATTTTCCATGAGAATCACTAAGTGCTTTTCTTCGTTTACTGTTCCATAACAGCGTGGTACGTCTTCAAAAGGTGCAGAATTTCTTTTTCCGCGAACTTGCGCAGGTATGGAAGATAGGTGGCAAAAAAGTAAACTTCTTTTCTGTAGATTTCTCTGAAGTTAAGTGTTTCCATCATGGCCTCATTGTCTTTGTTCTTCTTAACGATGATGCTGTATGTCTTTTTATCTTCACCTTTTTCTGTTTTAACATTCACGTATACTATTTCTGAGGAGTATCCACTGTAGTATCACTTTCTGGAAATTCGCATTCAATTTGCTGAACTTTTCGTTTTCGAAAGCCTTCTCGACCCACGAATTTTTTTTTGCTTCATTTCAGTCTCCATTTCTGCTATAATCACCACTGAACAAAAGAAACAAGCACAATCTCGACTCAATTCAGTATGATTATCTTATTTACAGATATTTTATATATATACTCACTTATTCGTTTTGATATCTGTTTGAGCTTTAAGTGCTGCTAGAAGTAGAGTGACTTGAAAATTTTCTATTATCGTCAAATCACTTCTATTATCATCCGATAATATCAATTCAAAAAAATTAATATCTATATAATTTCAATGACCTTCACCATTCCATTCTCACTCTTACGTAATAAGAAAATAGGTAAATCATGTTTTTAGGAATTGTGAGAGTATAGTCCATCATCTGGAAGTAAAACTCACGGTCATTTTTCTTCAATCGATACAAATACATAATCCGTCAATTCATTTTGAATTATTTTCTGATATTTGTGATAGATAAATTGGAATATTTACTCTTCACACAACTTTATTCGGCTTTCAACATATATCAGGGTGTCCCAACACTCGACGTCAACCCGGAACCGGGTGAAAAGGCAATTAATATTGGTTGTAGAGAAAATATAAAAAATCTAAGTTGCATGATTTTAAATTAATAGGCATTTGAAAAAACACGCAAAATTCTACACCATGTGACAGTCTTTTCAACCTGTCCTGCCACAAATATCAACTTTTTCCAACTTTTCTTTTTGCTGTGTAATCCTGAATAATGCTTGTCTAAACTGTAATAAAATGGTGATAACAGCTGCTCTCGGTTTCATGAAATAGGACCAACTGCTCAGAAAAAAAATCAAAATAAACAATTGCCTATATAGATTCAACTGACTGTATTGAAAAAAATGTACTACTCAAGTTTGGTATGTTTGGTCAAAAGTTGGCGCATTTAGTAAGAATTCCAAAATACTCGTAGTATATAATACTTGGTAAATTGATTGCGTTTGAATCACTTTTTCTTTAATTGCTTTCCAGTAAAAAAGTCCAATGGATCCAAGTCCGGTTAACGGACCGCCACGAGATTGGACCCCAACGTCCGATCTATGATCCATCTTCCGGAGATAAATGTTTCCAGAAAAAAAAATTTCTCGGAAAAATTTTTTTCGAAACATTTTTTTCCCGGAAGATGGATCAGACGTTTGGGTCAATCTCGTGGCCGCCCGTTCACCGGACTTGAATCCATTGGATTTTTTACTGGGATGCAGTTTAAAGAAAAAGTGTATTTAAAGGCAATCGTAAGCGAATTTGAACTACGGCAGCTACAATTTACCAAGTATTATACAATTTGGAATCCTTTACTAAATGCGCCAACTTTTGACAAAACATGCCAAACTAGTGTAGTACATTTTTTTTCAATACAGTCAGTGTTGAAACTAGGCAATTGTTTATTCTGAATTTTTTTCTGAGAAGTTAGCCATATTTTTATGGAACCTAGAGTAGCTGGTATAAAAATTTTGATTACAGTTCAGAAGCATTATTCAGGGTTACACAGCAAAAAAAATAGTTGGAAAAAGTTGATATTTGTGACAACAGGAGTGAAACGACTGTCACACTGGTGTGGAATTTTGCGGGTTTTTTCAAATGCCTATTATTTTAAAATCATGCAACTTAGATTTTTTTTTATATTTTTCTGATAACCAGCATTACTTGCCTTTTCACCCGGTTCCGGGTTGACGTCGAGTTTTGAGACACCCTGTATAACATTTATACCTATGTTCACTTTATTTCGAAAGCCGAATAAAGTTGTGTAAAGATATATATCATGGGATAGAGCTGTTGTGAAATGAAATAACACCATATATATCTTACCTTTTAGTTTTTACGCGTTTATTCCTAGAAGGAAGAAGTCTACCTCTAGCGTGCCATAATATTGCTCGAAAGTCTGTAAGTTTCGAATTTTGTGGTAATGAAAGTGGTCACAAACGACTCGCTGGACTTTCTAAATAAAGGAATCGAATAATCTAGTGAGTCAAATTACCAAAATATACCATACAAAAACCTACGTAGCATTGGCGACACTAGAGGGGTCTAGGGGTGACCCCCCTAAAATCTAGCCTGATGTGCTTAACGAATCTGTACAAATTCATTTATTATGGCCCCCACCGAAAAATCCTGGCCCCTCCTCGACCCCACTGTTTTCAAAAGCTGGCGTCGCCACTGATAGAAGTATATATTAGTTTATATCAATTAGAATACAAATTTATAAGTGGGTCGAAATTTTATTAATTTATATTCTGAGAATTTTTTTTACGAGACTCCTTTTCTGTTCACATAAGTTGAAATTTTCTAATTTCTTAGCTGTCCCTTTCGGAAATTATCGTGTTTACTTATACATATAAGCTGTCGGCCGATCGTAATAGCTCCGTCATAAAATTCGAAAATGCAAATGAATGAATAATTTGAATGAGGCATCGATGGTCTTCATAAAATAAAGTAGGTACCCTAAACACCTAAATTTCGCCATTTAACTTTTTTCGGAAAGATAAGTTATGCGTAAAATTTTATAAACAGTGGAACTTCCCTATAACGAGAGCGCTAAATCCGCAAAAAAATTCGTTATACAGAAAATTTTTCTATAGTCGGCAATGTCGCGGCCGACTTCACTGATGAATTTAAGTTTATCATTCAAACTTAAGCATTTGCTATTAGACATTTCGCACAACTTTTCACACTAGCGAATGGTTGGATCTTAGATTGAAACCAAACAGCCAGGGTTGTATTTATTTCTGTTTCAGAAGTATCTCTCTGTCCGCCGTAATGATTTAGTTTAATCGGGATTTATTACGTACGTCCGGAAAAAACCCACCTAAAAGCCCCTTTACCAATACCCATTCGAGAGTGATGTTCATTGAATAGTATTATTACTTCGTTTAGATGGTGTTTTAACATGGATTTGGATCAAGGTGCAATGTCTTGTACGAAATCGTTACGTAATCGTTTTGGGAAGTTCCACTGTATAACAGAAATCAACCTTGAAATACCGATTGAAATATCTATACTGAATTGTTCAGAAAAAAAGTTAGAAGATGAAAACCAAATGTGGTACACCTTCACTTGATTTATTACAAAACTTTGTTACTATCATACTCATAACACAAAAAAGAACATAGGGTTCAAAAAGGCACAGAAGACGTATATAAATATATAATACATCATAAATATATAATGGTGTAGTACCCTAACAAAAATTGAGCAATTCAACAATATGTACTTAAATATTTTCATACTTGAATTTCGAACAGTTTCTTAAATAAAAAAAATTTACTAGACATAATATACATATACACATATAATCTAGTGTGGCTGGTAAGGAAGACATATTAACACTAAAATTGTATACAGATCTGTAAATAAAATTTAAAATAAAACATATTGAAGTATACTCTGGATTATGTTGAAATGGGTATCACTGCATCTTCGTTTTCCCACCACACTTTTTTTAATCTCAATAGTCGCCTGTGTTAATCTCATAATAATCTCAGTTGAACAGAATAGAACTAGGATCTTCGTTATCCATTTGTTTGATGTGGCGAAGCACATCCTTCTTCGTTATCACCCCCAGTAATCGACCGTTGTGAGTAACCAGGGTTTGTCTCAATCCCAATTTTCTAAACATATCAACAACTGTTTCCATTGGAGTTTGATCAGTAATAGTTATAGGTGCCATATCCAAGATTTTCTTGAGCTTCAAAGGAGGGGGTCCTAGTGTTTGTGGTGGGTTCCCACTAGTGAATAGTACTAAAGATTGTCCACACACACCTTCAATCATTCTTTTAGCATTAGATATGGATAGATTTAAATCTCTTCGTAAGACGAATCCAACTAAATATTGACTTTCTCTGGATACAACAACTGGATACCCATTATGCTCTGTTTCTTTCAACAATATTTCAATGTCATCTACTGTCATCGAATCTTGGGTTATAACACTGAGCATGTCATTACGTTTGGGCTGCATCACATCAGCTGCTAATGAAGTATGTTGGAATTCATCTTTTGAATCTAGGAACGGATAGCCATTTAAAGCTATATGAGCATCGTAAATACCTTGTTTTCCTAGGGCATCTCCGACCCATTTGCTTGCCATTGCAGCTGCCATGAGGGGTACTATGTATCTTACTCCCCCAGTAAGTTCAAACATGATTACTACCAAGAAACTGTCATCCGGGTGACTCCACCAAGAACTGCAGCTGCTCCAACCATCGCGTACAGTCCTGGGGTTATGCAGTCATCCCCTGTTGAACATTCTCCAGTGAACATCCAACTTTTTGGGTAGTAGAACGCCATTTGTTCGATAGCTATACCCCATATTCTTCCAACAATAGCTCCTAGGCATAAACTTGGGATGAACAGACCACAGGGAACTTTGATACCAAACGTGAATATGGTTGTTCCAAGCTTGAGTAAGAGTGCCATTATTAAAAGGTAGATAGCACGATGGACTCTTGGCCCTGCCTCTGCAATTTCTATTGCCATATTGACATCTGTGAAATTTCTATTATAATCACATAAATCGTCAGTATTTGAGATGCCACATTGACTAAACAGTAGGTATATCAATTGGGAAGTGCTCATACGTGTGTATTTGTTCGGATATGAAATGATAGCTGTAATGACTGTAACCACTAAAACTTCAGTAACTGGATACTGACCCAATTTAGATAATTTTCTGTATCTACACCAGTAAATATTAGCCTTTATGAACAAAGTTCCAATTATACCTCCGACAATTCCCAATCCAATAAAAGATATCAGTTCTGAGAATATCCAAGGTTTATTATATTCTACATAAAATAACACTGAATGTTCATTGCCAAAGGGATTTATTGATCTCAGAATGAATGCTGCAATTAATGCACAGAAGAATGATCTCCACAAAGTTTTTAGAGGAAAGTAATAACTCACTTCTTCTAAACTGAATAAAACACCCCCAATAGGGGCACCAAATGCTACAGACACTCCAGCTGCAGCTGAAGCTGATAAAATTTCTCTTTTCTTGGCCTCATTTCGTCCATACTTAGGGAATAAATATGATAAAATATTCCCAATACAACATGCAATATGTACCATAGGGCCTTCTTTTCCAAGACTCAGGCCAGAGGAAACAGATAGAATAAGACCCACACTCTTAATAAGGAGAGTCCATTTACCTAAATATCCTCTTATAATAAATCCACTGAGTATTGTTTTAATCTCTGGTATACCAGAACCACATGCATATGGTGCAAACATACGTACTAATGATGCTGACATTGCAGCAAATAAAAGTGCTTGTATAATATAAAAAAGGTAAGATATCATATAAGACCCAGCTCCTTCAGAAGTTGATCCTAATACTTCAGCCCATGTGTACCAATGGGAACAATTTCCGCTATCAAAAGCAGTTTCGTTTGAAGACCAAAACACTGCTCTTGATTCAGCCAAAATGCTTGCGGGCATATTCCAAATTTGAGATCAGTCATCCAACTTGCTCCGATATCTATCACACCTGCCACTACTCCTGTACACAGTCCAACCAGGAGAACACATAACCAACCGGACCAGGCATCATGGAACCCTTGTATTAGATTCCATATTGAATCTTGTTTTTCTTGACCAAATATCTGTGTCTCATGCGATCATGAGCGATGTCCCTTTGCCAGTCAATCGTATGGAAGTCATCGTATTGGCCTATACCAGGTATTTCGGTTGAATCTTGCATACCTCCATATGAAATAGCATATTGCATTGCTTCTTCATCCTCTAATGATCTAGCCGGAACCTCACCTCCTCCTGTAGTTGAAATGTCGTTCATATCGTCATTTGTAGTATTACCAGTATTATTTCTCGAGTTTGTGTACTCGGTATAACAGATTTATAAGTAGGTGATGTTTGTCCCAATGGAGAACCCGATCTTTAAGTGGAAATCTCTCCATATTCGCTCAACTCAAATTCCATTTTGTATTGAGGTTAATACTGAGTGTCCCTTAACTATTTGTAATAATATTTAAAATTTCAATAATCATGGAATAAAACAAAAGTGAAAGTTAAATTATAGACGTCACACACATCACAATCATATGTCAATTGTCAGTTGTCACATGCCAGATTTCGAGTGCTCATAGAACTAGAAGACAGAAGTATTTGCCTTTTTTAATGATTCAGAAAACAGCATTGCTTCTTATCTGATAATTATCGGTTTTATTTTAAATTGCATAATTAATATGAGATTGATATTACAAACAAGAAAATATTTATTGGGGTCGATCTATCAAAGCATTGGAATGGTCCAAGAAATCTTTTGAAGAGTATTTTTTATATTCTGTGGAGTTCACGTTTGTTTTGTTTCACTCAAATGAAATGAGGTTAGGTTAGGTTATGTCGGATTGTAAGATGGTTAATTTAAAATATAAATGTATCTGAGTTTAATTTAGTAACAAAACAGTAATTAACTTGTAAATAATGAGTCGTAATAGAGAACTTGTTTCAAATATAGGTCTTAGGTTAGATGGCAGACGACCAAACGAACTGAGAAGAATACGCTGTAAACTAGGAGTATTTCCTGAACCAGATGGTAGTGCTTATATTGAACAAGGATTAACCAAAGTATTAGCTTCAGTTTATGGTCCACATCAAGTTCGTGGTGGCAGATCAAAAGCTCAACATGACAGTGCGATCGTTAACTGCCAGTTTAGTATGGCTGTCTTCTCAACTGGAGAAAGGAAAAGAAGGCCTAGAGGCGATCGAAAATCTACTGAAATGTCCATTCATTTACGACAAGCATTAATTGCTGCCATTAAAGTTGAATTGTATCCATGGTCACAGATTGATGTGTATGTGGAGGTTTTACATGCTGATGGGGGTAAATTTTCTTAAGTTTCCTACAATTTCAGTAGATAATGATGACTGATTGTGAACATTTTCATTAATTTCAGGAATATATCCCGCTTGTGTAATGCTGCAAACATTAGCCCTAGTAGATGCAGGTATCCCCTTAAAGGAGTATGTAGTTGCTTGTACTGCATCTTTAGCAAATAAGGATACGACAATGATAGATATATCACACCAAGAAGAATGATGGGTGGGCCCACTTTAACATTAGCTGCCCTACCAATGTCAGGAAAAATTGTATTACTTGAAATGTCGAAAAGATTTCATGTTGATGACCTTCAAAAAGTCTTGAATAAGGCATTGGAAGGATGTAAAGATATAAAAAATATACTTGATGAAGCTGTAAGAGCTAACGTTAGGGACACTGGAAGTTCCACAGGTTGGGTTTTGACATCATAACTTTTTATTTTTATAACACCAAAAAAGTCATAATTTCTAAATAAAGTTTATTTTGTGTATATTGATTTTTTTTTGAAATATTGAAAGTATAATAACTTAATGAAAAATAAATTCAGTTACGGTATACATACATATATATTTACATTTTGAGACTTTAACTTTAGCATCTTAGAAAAATAGTATTTCAGTTGAAGGCCCCTGATGGTGAAATGCTGAGAAATTCTCAATTTGGCGTAGCATCAGGATGTCTTTCTAATAGCATGGCAACACCCTGTTAACATAATTATATTAAAATTATTACAAGATTCCAATTTTTAATATAACATCAATGGTGTAAAGGAATGAGATAAATGGTGCAGAGAAAAAAATAAAATGAGCAAGCTTTTAAAATCCTAAATTCAACAATTTCACTCACTTGTCCGCCTGCTGCACATGCTGCAATGAATCCAATTTGGCCGTCTTCTCTAACAAGCCTATTAGCTGTGTGCATCGCTAGTCTTATACCCGTTGCTGCAAATGGATGTCCAATGGACAGAGAGCCGCCCCATTTGTTGAATTTAGCCATATCAGGTGCACCTACTTTGGAAGATCTGTTCATGTATTTTTGAGCAAACCAATCGCTGTCCATAGCCTTCAGATTGGCTACGATTTGTCCCTAAATATCATAAATCGTTAATTTTCAAAATCAATAACCAAATTTGGTTCTTTAGTAAAATAATTACTTACTGCAAATGCTTCATGGAATTCCCAAGTATCAATATCATTGACGGTCAGACCAGCCTTCTGTAAGAGTACTGGAGTACCATAAGCTGGTCCAAGTAAAAGTTGGTCGATAGGATCCTGGGCTACATAGGTGAACTCTCTGAGGTATGCCTTAGGTTTCAACCCCAATGCTTTGGCTTTTGCTTCTGGCATAATTAAAGCAGCTGAAGCTCCATCAGTCTGTAGTGGAATTATGGATTAGGATCATACATTCAATTTGTTGCAACTTGATGGAATAAATAGGCAATAAACCTTTTTCAGAGCAGATATTTAAAAACATTCTGGTTTTTATCTATTTTACACAAGATACGATATGAACATCTGTTTCCTTATTATATTTCAAAATGATATGCTCAAAGAATAATTCATTGAATCGACACAAATTCTTAAAATTTGTTTGTTAATCGGATAATATTAGTTGCTGTATAGCACAGTTGAAGAACCTCAGAATAAAAAGTAAACCTTGTGATGCCATCACGCATTTGTTATGCAGCTAAGTAGAATCTGTTTATGCACCCAAACAACATTCCGGCATTGCAAACTCGTGCCGTATGTTTATTCTGTATTGGGATAATTGATCTACCTCTCCCCTACTCTGACACTAATGGCTTGCGTCTGTTAATACAATTCTCGATGCGTTGTATTTACATTTTCATTTCGATTTGACCTCCATGAACTGAATTATTTTACTGATTTGGTGGCAGTTTATTATTGCTTAGGGTATTCCGGTAATTATAGCTGAGGCAAAATTACGAAAAAGTTGTATTATATTCAGGAAAATCTAACCTATTGCTTATTCACCCCAGTACAACAGTGAAATGCTTTCCATCTCACTCTAGAGCTTGGTTGATTACAATGCAGTACTAATTCAGGCCTAGGGGCATCTCTTTGTTTATTTCTTACTCTGAGTGGGGAACATAAACTCAAGTTAGAGACTAAATAACATACAAAAATAAGTTCTAGATACCTAAAGGGGTGAAGACTCAGAAATGCATCAATGTTATCAGTAAAATTATAGTTGAAATCTATCCAAATTTTATATTACTCCTTTGTTGAAAGTCTTTACATTAATTCCGTGAAGAAAATAACTTACCAAAAATGATGAGTTGGCAGCAGTAACTGTGCCATATGGTTTCACAAAGGCTGGTTTAAGCTTTGCCAATTGCTCCATAGTTGAAACTCTCACACCATTATCCTTTTCAATAGATTTACTTACTCCAGGTACCTAAAATTGAACTTATGAGAACTTTCATTCAAATTAACCAAGATTGCCAACCTTTATTGGAATTAAATCAGTCAAATATCCCTTTTCATATGCTTCCTTAGCCAAAGTATGTGAACGGATAGCGAATTCATCTTGCTCTTTTCTAGTAGCTTCAAAAGCTGCTGCCAAACGATCAGCAGAATGGCCCATGGTTTCTTTAGAAGAGAATTCAGACACTGCCGGTAGCTAAACAAAAAATTAATGTATTTAAGTTATTTTAAACTCAATTTTTGACAAGTAAGCTCTGAAGTTAATACAAAAATATTAACCTGTGGTAAGAGATCACCTGGTCTAACTTGTCCCAACAAAGCTAACTTCTGTCCGACAGTTTTAGCCTTATTGGCCTTCAGCATTATACTCCTAAGTTTTCTGCTGAACCTGATTGGGATATCTGACATAAATTCAACACCACCAGCTACTATAGTATCATAAGTGCCACTAGCAATGAGTCCGATAGCTGTAAAATTAATGTAGTTAATGTTCCGATATTCTTGTCGGCCTTTATTGAAGATTACCTGTTGTTATTGCAACATTGGATGAAATACAAGCCATGGTTACAGTATGGGCAGGAGTTTTATCACTGTATCCTGCACAAAGCATAGCTTCTCTAGCAATATTCGAGGTTTCTACTTCTTGAATAACTGTTCCATATATAACATAATCGACCATTTCCTTAGGCAATCCTGTTTTTCCAAAATGCCCCTAAAATTTCCTAACTTTAGAAGCTTTAGGGCATGTTAAAGCGAACAACTCCCCTATTTAATTTTTTTTCAATTTCCTTCTATTCACTGATTTAAAAATAAGACTATTTCAAGTTTGAAACAAAAATTTTGATTTATTAGGAAAAACATAGCTTTTACCCACATATTTATTGGGGCTAATGTAAACTTGGAAAGTTAAACAGACAAGATGACCCATAGGTCATCAGTTCAACATTCAAAGCCATAGTCCAAATCTCACTTCTTTTGGCAAATTTACGAAATATAATATTGAAATATAAATAATAGTAAAATAATTTCTCGTCGATATTATCTATAACTCACTTCAAAGAATGTTTGGCTAAATCATAGGCCATCAACTTGGAATAATCAGTTCCAGATATCAGGAAAGGTGTTCGAACTCCATCAACAAGAACAATATTTTTCCCTGTTTTGTCTTGCAACGTTTTTTCGCATTAATTTGAGGGGTGGTCGACAGCGATCTTACACTACCTAAAAAGTCGAAAAATTAGTTTTTGTTTTCAATACGTATAAATTGGACTTTGGATTTACAATTTCTTTAAACGGTTATAACATTTTTGACCAACTCACCAGAAATTAAAGTATTTATGATTGGAGTGCTTCTTGGAATCATATTGCCGATTTTAGACATCATTTTCCTAATGAAACAAAAAATAAAGTTTTCCTTTTAGACTTGAAAATTCGAAGCAATAAACTATCGCACTAACCTAGACTGACTTGTACTCTCTGCTTGTACTTCAACTTCATTCAGATAAAGAAATTAATTGACTGGATATAAGTTCAATGCGCATGCATTCGAAGTTTCAAAGGCAGCTTGCTTGACGTCGAGTAAAAAGCAAAATCTGAGGAAGAAAATTATTTTTATAGTTAATTTTCTTCCCATTATCCAAATAAGTAACAAAAAAAAAGTTGTTTTCAGTGAATACTTGCACTGCTTGAACAGTGCATGCTCATTTACAATTTAGTTTGTTTCAGTATGCATTTGAAATGCTGAACTTCAAAGACAGCATACAGTAATCTCATCAAATGGAACATTCTAAACTAAGTAACTAAAACTCAATCAATCATCAATGTTCAATTAGTGGTTAACCATTTCATCATGATCAATGGGCATTTCCAGAAAAAAATCATCTTAGAAATAATGGACCTTCAGAAAATCATATATCGATTATCCACGTTTATCAGATTTCTTAAAAAAATCATTGAAATCACCTAAATGAGCTAGCGAATTCGAAGGATCAGAATTGGCGGTCGAGTGATGACGTAGGCGTTAGCATTCATTTCATTGGTTGACTGATGAATCACAGTTTACAACGACGCGAATCGGCCACTCTGCTTTGAATCGTCATCCCCACTAATTATGCCAGCAAATACGTCATCTTGGTGCTACGTTTGAACTTACAAGTATAGAAATCGCTTTTCAATATTCAATCAAAAATTAATTTCTTGAAATTTTAAGTAAATAATTGGATAGGAATTTATTCAACACTACTCCTAATGCTGTCATATGAAAAAACTCTATATTTAAACATACTGGACATGACTATTGTCCATCTTTCAATTTTTGAAGTCAATAGTATTAAACATACCTATAGTCCGTTCACGAAGGTTGAGCCGTCGGTGGCCATGGAAATTTGGTATATTCCACTGTAAAATTAGGTTATGTTCTTGTCAGATTGATAGCAATGTTGTCAATATGCATAGAGTTGTCTTTTAACTCGCAATCTCGTCGAACGAGGCCGGTTACATTCGGCAACGTTGACTTTATTTTACGTTATGACAGCAAATACTGCAACTTCAGATAAAAAAAAACGCCTACTATGTGCTCAACCTTTCGTGAACGGACTATACTTCTATTGATCTTATTATAGCAGAAAATCAATAATAAGGTCAATATTCATTAAAAATCTAATGTTTTATAAAGGTTTGTTCCAACAGCTGACTTTTGTACGGTAATTGACGGTCACGAAACTGTTAGTAATCGATCTTATGCGCAGTCTAAACTTTGACCGTACAAGAACCGTCCAAACAGTACTTGCTCCAGACCGGGATCGAAATGACGATCACAAATCCCTTCACTCACGGTCCCGAAGCAGGATGGAACAAAAACGAAACCGTTCTCAAACGATACATTTTCAGTTGGAACACATTTTTATCTATTGCGCAGAATCCTGACGATCATTGTACGGTCAATTCTTGAGTTAGAACAAACCTAATATTAACATAATATGATCATGTTTTCCATTGCAATGCACAGTGTATAACTTCCTATACTGATTTGTTGATTGAAAATATTTACAATAGAAGTATATCTTCAGTTCTTGTACTAATCTCTATAACTAGGATTTATAAGGACAAGATCAAAAACACAGATCTGTATCAAAATTTCATTCCTCCTTTTCTGTCACCTCCAATACATTCTTGAAAAAACATTTTTGAACTGATGGCAAAATCTTATTACACGCATCAATCAATTTATCCATACAATTTGTTATAGTATCTAGAGATAAATGACCAATTTGATAAAAATTTGTAACTTGCTGATGGGAAGAAAGGTAGCACATAACAACTGTTCCATGCTCTTTCTCAATCTCTGTGTTAAATAAAGATTCCTCAGTCATATCTGGGTCTAATAATTGAGTTTCGCCTTGTATTGATAAAGTTACAGAAGTTACAACATCGAACATTGGTATTCCAGCGGAAACAAGGGCAGCACCTGCAGCAGTTATAGCTGCACTCAAAGGTGATCCATCATTATGCAGTACAAGGGTGTGAATGTCCACTTGAAAATTTGGAAACTCGTGCCTACAAACAACAGATTCTAATGCTTTTTTCATCACAGAACTGTATTCTTTCTCTTGGGAATCCCGTTGATGCAATCTTCTTTTAGAACAACTGAATGGAGCAAACTTGAATTCACAGTATATTTCTCCCTTTGGGCAATAGTCTGTTCGGTTGGAATTTCTCTTGGATCAAATACAGAGGCTTGTACAATTGTTTTCCCTGTTCAAGATATGCAGATCCTTTAGCATGAGCAATAATACCTGTTTTTAAAACTGAAAAAAAAAATTTCAAGAATGTCTGCAGACGTGATAAATCATACATACATATTTTCCTATGTTCGAGTAAATTTCTACCATCTTTTCTGAGGCCATTCTCAGAAATACAAGCCTTATATTGCTCAGTCAAACTTTTGTATTAAGTTTGGTAAATAACTTATAGGGTACTGCATCTTCAGGGCCATTTATTCTTTTGTGGTCAATAGGCATTATGAACTATTAACTAAAATGAAAAGATGGAAATAATAGCTTATAAATATACTATACTACACTTACTATTACTTTTCATTTAATATATTTTTTCAAATTTCAAGATTCTTTGTTTTTTACACAGATCATGAATATTTTTTTAGTTCTGCATAGAGTACAGAAGAAACATAGAATGATAGAATTCTGTATCCTTATATTTTTTTTATATAATTAGCTGCTTTCTATTTTTACAGTCAGGTGAATGGAACTCGTACAAATTAATTACGCCTAGCACTCCTAATAATTATAAAATTATTACTCATTAGCCTTTATTTGAAGGCCATAAGTAAATGAAGAGTAGGCGTATGTTCTGTGGAGTGGCCGTTTGTTTACATCACACTTGTCATCACAAAACATAACCTATAATGTTGACAATATTGTTGACTTGTCAAAGATTTTTCCTTAGACTAAGGTCTAAGGATTTTCTCTTTTAAGTGTTTTGTCTTCTGAACAACTTGAGATGGATAGTGAAAACTCACTGATATATGGTCTTGAATTTCAGGTATGAATAAAGTACTGTTCATACTAGTCTTAATTTTTAATTTCAGGCCCGTGCTTTAGCTCCACTGTTAGCAGAAACGGAAAAATTGAAATTTATTATAGGGACACAATCATTAAAACAGTCGAATAATCAGCTTCATTTGGTGGAGTTCAATGAAGAAGATTCTCTTTTGAAACCTCAGGTATATTAATATAACTAGAATAATCTTTCTCTAAACTTTTGGCTCATTCACAATCAATTCGCATAGAGGTGCTACTTCAACAGGAAAGTAGGTACTATAAAAATTATAGCTTTGACCAGAGCTTGCCTAATGACAATAAATTATATTGTAGAAACAAGTTTAAATGCACTTGCGAATTGAAAATATATAATTATAGTATATTCTATAAAGTTTGGAAGTTGAAATTATCAAAGAATAGATTTCTTGAGTCAAAGGTAATCATTGATATTCAACAATTTTTAGTTATTTCATCATACAGAAGGTGAAATATGGAGGATAACGTCCAGTCCTATAGATGCATCTAAAATCGCTGTTTGTTATAATACAATAATTGATGACAGTACATGTGCAATGAAAAGTCATATTTTAAAACTACCAGAAAATTATGACTCCAATATTATAGAAAATTTGGAAGTAGCAAATAAACTTGATATAACCAGTAATGATGTTAAAACTACAGAATTTCATCCATTCAATGAAAGCAGAGTCGCATCAGTAACCGAGAATAAAATTGCTCTGTGGGACATGTCTGACTTAAATGCAAGAGTTATCTCTGAGATTAATTTAGAAACAAAAAATAATCTCAAATTTTCGCTTGGCAAATGGAACCCACATCAAAATGGTAATCAAGTAGGTCATTATAAATTTTATTCTAATATATCATGATCAAACTTTTGAATGTTAGCTGAACATTGTATATGAAATTCAACAATTTTTTTATCAAGTTTTCAGCGTTAACAGAAACACATTTAAAAACGTATGATGTGAGAACTGGTGATATAGCTTGGAGTATAGATTGTTGCCACAGAATATTTGTGAGAGATATTGATTATAACTTGAATAAACAATATCACATAGCCACTTGTGGTGACGACAGCTTTGTAAAAATTTGGGATTATAGGCAAACTACTCAACCAATATTTTCTAGAAGTGACCATACACATTGGTGAGTGGTTTTAACTCCATAAATGACTTCATTATTCGTTTACTTCATACAATTAACTGACTATTTCAAAAGTCTTCTTGTTTCCTTATAATTCATAAATGAATGAAAATGTTAATTCTTTTTTCAGGATATGGTCTGTAAGATTCAATCCATTCCATGACCAATTAATTTTAACAGCAAGCACTGATGGTAGAGTTCTTTTGTCAAGTGCGGCAAGTGTCAGCTCAGAGAACGTCATTGAAAGTTGCCTCACGGATGATAATAACGAATTGGAAGCAAAACAGATGTAAAAACAAAACTGAAATCTTGAAGATTACATTGACAAAGTTATAATTTCAGATTATCTGATGGACCTTTGCAATGGTGTGAACATGAAGATAGTGTTTATTGCGCTGAGTGGTCACCAGCAGAGCCCTGGATATTTGCTTCATTGAGCCATGATGGAAGATTATTAATAACAAGAGTAAAGAAGTCATTGAAATACCAAATAATGTTATGAGTATTATAATTATCTTATTCCTACAATTCACAAAATGAATGTAAAAAAATTGCATTTAACGAATAGAACAATTTAATTGTACTATTTGTGCACCCAAATAACCAATTATTTATATGTATACTAATCATTATTTACAAGAATATATTTATGTTCAAGACTCGCTAGTATTCATACAAAACCATTATCATTGCTGGGGATCTTAGGGCAATTTCGAATCAATATTATACTTATGTATCTGAATAACATCGAAAGGAGATCATCAGATCATTTTATGAAAAAAAAAAAAGGTTCGCAGAAATGTGGGTTAGGAAATTACCAAAATACAGAGTGTTGAAGTTTTATTCGAAAACTTACTAAAAAAGTGGTACGCTACTGAGATATTTTAAACTAACAAATATCTTAAATTAAATTCTTTGTCAAAATGTGAACAGAAATCTCTTCTGCCTTCATTTCGTGTGGGGCGCCGTTCTGAAGTAAAAAATGAAACATTTTAATGTAACATTCTACAACGAATACGCTTTAAGATGTTTCATTTTCCTACATAAAAACGGCGACCCACAGGAAAAAAAAGCAGAAGAAATTTTTTGTTACAAATTTGATGAAGAATTGAAAAATAATTTATAGTTTAAAATATATCAGTAGCGTACTACTTTTTTTTAGTGAGTTTTTAAGTAAAACTTCAACGCCCTTAATCCGGATCAACATTTATAGGAACCTTTTTTCATAAAATGAACTGATCGCGGTTTCCATTGGGCGCACCTTAAGCCCCATTTCGCACCAAGCCAGTCCAGTCCAGTCGAGTCAAGTCACTTCAGGATTGGAACTATAACTTCGTTTAAAATCGTTTAAAACAAATGGAATGTGAAATCTAGTTTCATACTAGGCCCTAGATTTCACATTCCATTTGTTTTAAACGATTTTAAACGAAGTTAATAGTTCCAATCCTAAAGTGACTTGACTCGACTGGACTGGACTGGCTTGGTGCGAAATGGGGCTAAGTGTAAAAAGTAACTCCCTACTCTAACGACTTGCGTCTGTTTCAGATAATTCTTTCAGTTTAGCAACATTTTCTTTTAGTGTTCTTGATGCGATGTGTTTACATTTCGATTTGACGTTCATAAACTGAATTATTTCAATGATTTGGTGGCAGTTTATTGTTGCTTAAAGCTAATCCGGTAATTATAGCTAAAGCAAAATTACGAAAATGTTGTCGATAGTATTTCAATGATTATAATACAGTACTTTTCACGCGTAGGGGCATCTCTATGTTTATTTCTTACTCTGAGTGCGCACCAGAAAAGGCATTTCATTGTTCTTTGTACCAATGGACACAAAAAATTTCACTTAAGACGGACCAGTTTTTCCAATGGAAAACGCTGAAGAATCACTCCTTAATTTTTTCAGAACATATAATAGACCCTGTATATTTAAGAAAAAATAAAGCCATCCATCTAGGTTACTCAACTTCATAGAAATGAATTCTTGTGAGAAGCATTTGAAAAATAATAATGAAATTACGAATGTTGTTTCTTCCACTTCAATAATTATTGTTTTCGCTAAAACCTAACATAATATTTGTGCTATCAAATGAACAACTATCGATCTACACAACTGTCCAAGATTAAGTAATAAGATCAATCAAATTTGATCACTTTCATCAAAAGATAGCTTTGGTCTGGTGAGATACTTCAAAGATAGAGTTTAAATATAAACGATATGTTTGAAGAGAAACAATAATAGATTTTTTATTTAGTTTATTTTGTTTTTATAACTCAAACTACAAATATGATTCTGGGAATTGGAACATCACTTCCCTACCAGTCAATTTTTTGTAGATAGAAGAGAAGGTGTCAACCTGAAAAAAAATAACATAAAATAAACAAAACGTATCAACTGAACACTAGTATTATTTAACAATGCATGAAGAAGTTAATAAGCTTCTTATCATTGTACTCACTTTGTGTTCAATGTTTGTCTGTTGGTTCTTGTCTAGATGAACTTTAATAAGTTGTGAACCATCTAATTTAACCCTTATCCTTTTGCCAACAATTTCAGCGGGATGAACCAAGTCTTCCAAAATAGCATCATATACAGCAGTCAGAGTACGGGACCTTGGGCGCTTCTGCTTGCTCTTTGTCCTAGTTTTACGTGTAGGCTTAGGTAAGATTTTACGTTCACCAACAAATACAACATGTTTGCCACTGAATTTTTCTCTAGTTCCCTGACCAAGTCTGATTGCAACTTTTGGAACTGTTTAAGCTTGGGCATGGGCACATAGATGATGATTGACTGAAAAAACACTCAAGTTAGACACATTATGTCCAATTGAACAACCTGAAGTCTATAGATATTTAATTGATCAGAAAAATAAATTCAAGTCATGGAGCTTCATTGGTGTCCTAAGTAATAAACATCATGTAATAATACCAAAGATTAAAAGACATAAGGGAAATAGTATATGAATTTCTCACCTTCTTGTTATTGCAGTCAATTTCCTTGGCTTTGGTTATGTGGAGCTCCCTGAGTTGAGCTTTCAAGTCAGAACTCTGCTCCAATTCCAACAAAGCTTGAGCCACTTGCGACTCAAATTGATCAGGTTCAGCCCCGCCGGCTTTGATTATTTTACTAGCCATCTGAAATGCAAATAACTTATTGTCAATAAGTTCACTCCACAAGAGAAAACATAACCTCTTTCAAAAATCTTTAATATCTACTTTTTTCAAGATATCTAGTAATCATCATTAAAAGAAGTTCTGAAGAATAGTTATGAATTTTCGGTAAGCAGCCATTACCTTTGTTATTTTCAATAAATTTCCTAATATAACTACACTCAACCAACAAATTCTGAAAATTTACTTTTCTTACCTTGAATATGCATCAAAAAGAGGACAAGACTCGAAGGGAGAAGTGAGGTTAAATCGGAAATGTCACTTCTTATTTCTATGACGGTATAAAGAAACTTTCTTGGACTCAGTTAAAATGAAGAGAATAATAAATCACCGTTTTTCTCACAATTAAAATAATTCTGAGTTCGATTTCTCAATAATCTCAGTATTATAGTAAAATTTTTACCTGTAGCAACTCTGCGCTTCCGTAATTTCCAAAATGAAATATATTTCCTGCATATTCAAGTTCTGTGGTGTTCACAACTGGCGGCGTAAAAGAGAACTAAGAAGTCGATGAAAAATAGTTGAAGGTGTTAGATAAATTTTACGCTTTTCAATTTACTTGTGAAACTTCAAAAATAGTAAATAATGGCCTCGTTGTGCAGTAGAGTGGCTCTAATGCAGTTAGGCGCAATGTTACAAATAACATTTTCAGAGCCTATGCCTCAAATAAAGGTGAGCCCAGTCCAGTTAACCTTCTCGAAATTACGTAATTTTCATAAATTCATTTCGAGTAACGAAATATTCAAAGAACTCAATCATTTCATGGCATTCACAATCCATTTTTATATGTAGTTACTATGGGCGATCCCATTGAGCACGCCACTGGCTTAGAAAAACGAGAATTATTGGCTAAAGCTGCTGGCAACCCTAATCCCTTCGACATTAGGGTCATCAAACAAGGTCCAGGAACTAGAGAACGTCCTACTGAAATACCCTCAGCTTTCGATGCTAGGATTGTTGGCTGTATATGCGAGGAAGAAGCTTCATACGTTAACTGGATGTGGTTGTATAAGGGTCAACCAAAGAGGTGTGAATGTGGACATTGGTACACCCTTGTTCATAAGGCACCTGTATAAATGCCGTTTTTCATTTAATAGATTCCTTAGATGTAATTTAATTAATTTTTATTTCAACATCCAGATTTCATGCTATATTGATTCCTGATTATCATGTAATTTTGAGTAGCAGAAGTCCTATCTCAAAATTCTGAAGTCGACTCAGTCAAATAAACTGATTATCAATTTATAATAGTATCTTTATTTGGTTTTTTTTTATGACTGCAAGAGCAATTATTAACAAACATACCAGTAGGTACTACTTTCAAGTCTGTTAAACTTAAATATGTATATTAGATTGAAAGTTTGAATTGGAAAATTATTTTTCTACGACCGTGCTTTTTTACCCACTTTTCCGCACTCATTTTAGTTCAGAAAGTGGTAAAAAAAAAGCACGTAAAAGCGAGTTTTCCCGTACTAGTGCGTGAAAGTGACACTTTCTAAACTAAATGAGTGCGGGAAAGTATATTCATATATTTTCCATGTGCTTTTTGAATCTTTATGCGGTCGTAGAAAAAATAATGTTCCTAATTTATGCGTCTTTCCCGCCTTGACTGCTGCAACGGGAGTCGCCTGCGGGAAAGTATCACTTGCCGCACTTGTTAGGAAAATAACTATTGCTGCCCTTTCATGGAACATCATGGTCTTGTATCTTAGACAAAGGTCTGAGTCATGATACTAAAACTATACTGTTTTAGTATCATGGGTCTGAATGTTGTGTATTAAAATAGGGTTATGACAGGTTATGTTTATAACAATTTGCTTATCTAAAAACCTATTTAATCATCATCAAATTACACCCATCCATCTTTCTGAAATTTTTTTTAATCTAGAGGTTAATTCATCCTGGTAAAAACAGAATAACTCAGATAATACGAATCAGAACGCAATTTTTTTGGAAATATAACTGGGAAACGATTATTTTTATCATGTGCACGTTGAGTTTCCAATTAAGTGTAATACAATGAAGGAAGTTTGCTGTTGGCTCAATCTCATTAAAAATATGCACACCATCGGAGGTGTACAAAGTTATTTTTGTACGCCTCAAACGAACATCGTAACACCTTAAAACCCTCCAGGAAACTGAACAAATAGTGAATCTAAAACTCATTGTTACAAATTATCCATTTAAACTTGTTTTCAAGTTTCACATTGTATGATCAGAATTTTACTCAAAGCCTAGTGGCAAAAAATCGATGTTGTGTCATAGCAGATTCAAGAACCTCGAGAATTTTTTTGAACGCACGATAAATGGAAATGTCCACATATTTAAAACAATTTGCAGTTCGTTGGAAGTCAGAATTTTTACAAACATAATATTCTTGAAATTTTCTCTCGAATATCTCGAAAATATCTTTTTTTGTTTTTATCGATTTTTTCTAATCACGTTATTTGACATATATATTCCATGTTATATACCTACCTATACTCTGATCAATAAAATACATTTTGTTGGTCTGCGTACCTATATCACTGTTCAAATGATAATATACCTATAGTATAAATATTTGTAGAATGGTTCGATTTTAATTCAAACAGATGCAATTATTGGAAATGTAACGGTATTTATGTTCTTTACAGTAGGGCACAGGCATTTTCGTTGTGAAAAGACGTATGTATTCTCATTGTTGATATCATATAGCCATCAATAAATATCTAACCTCGGGAGGTAAAAGTTGCGGTATTTATAGTTTGTTTTCTACCACTGTACAACACGATATTGTACGTCATATTCCCGAATCTTTACGCCTAAAGCAGGTACTTTTCAAGTAATATATTACTATATGCATAAAATAAAGATATTGAATCATTCAAGAATAGCCATATTAAACATATGTGAATGTGGCAGAGAAAGAAGTTTACATGATCATTTTTCGAACAATTGTACAGGGTCTCAATAAATGATTATAACAGCGCATAGTTGGCGTTGGACTATTATAAAATATTTTTATTCTGATGAAAACTTTAATTTAAACAAACTATACTGTGAGTTTAGGCTGGTCATTCCGAAAGAAATTGAATAATGTGACTGGAATTATAAATTTTTAGACTTTGCATAAGAAACGATATAAGATAAAATTTTCAAAGCAACCTACAATGTTACAATAATTTATAAAGACCCCGTACTATTGATTTTCAAAATATATCATAATTTTTTCTGTTACTACTTTTAGGTATTTCATGATTCTGATAAAGTATAAGTGATGGAAAATGTTCTATAAAAGAAACAGATTAAAAAAAATTTGAAAAAATAATTTAATCAACAATTGTTTCATAGTACATAAATATTGCTTCCATAAAATAGGAAAAAATCAACTCTATGATGTTATCTGCAACCTAGAAATAATTGCATAATAGGCAGTAACTGAAGCAACCACAACTGCTAGGAATTCACCATTAACATAAGGCCCATTATAAGCACCAGGGTGGTTAACTACGATTGAACCTAAAGAAGGCACTGCATTTAAATCTTCACCAGATCTTTGAGCTTTTCGTAAAGCGGCAACATCATCTTCTAGATAAATCTTAACCAGCTTATCACCAGAAGTAGCTTTCTTGGTATCTTCTGTCCAGCTTACCTGTAAATATAATGAGGTGAGAAGTGAACATACAGCTTGAATATGAAATATTCAAAGAAGAATGTATTTATTTTACCTGGATTTATTCTTATCTACAGATGATACCGGGCTAATATTTCCGTTAACTTCTGCATAAAGGTTTTTCAAAATTCCATCAGACTCGCATTTCACCTCAAAAACTCCAATATATGCAATATTTGTTAAGTATGTAGAATCTTGTGTTGTGAATGAACTAGAGGTAATTAGTGGATTTTTGCAAGTTTCACTTAAGCTACACTAAAACAAGCGAAGAGGGTGACAATATTGAACAACTTGAACATTTTATATTTTTTGAGTTCTACACGTATCAAATTCTAAAAATCTACTGTTTTCCCCTTCGCCAAAATAATTAAATATAACCAGTTATGTTCCACGCACAGATCTATGGTTCCACGTGGAACAGTGACGTTGCTACTGGTTACGTGTATCATAGAACACTATGTATAACCTAATTGCATTGTTCTTGTTTGAACTCTTAAAACAATGTAATGATACATCGTATATAATTATGTATATTGTGACATAAGCTGCTTCCTCCATTACTTAAATTTTAACTTGAATTTGAAACCCAAGAGTCGCCAAATTTTTGAGCACAGAACTAATGACCTCGTGTGATTTGGGCTTGCGCTCCCAAACAGTTCTGTTTTGACAGAACTGAAGTCACCCCGTGAGAGGCTAGAATTCTGCTAATCTGCTTTTCAAAACAGCTGATTTACGGATATAAACTGTCAAATTCTATTTTCTATGATCATAATATATGTATTTTGCAAATTTGATCTGATGTCGGAAGAAACAATTTTTGAATTACTACATTCCTCTGTTGTAGATTATGTTGTACAAACTAATGCAAAATCGTCAGAGATTTCAGGAAAACTGATTCAAAGGTAAAGGAAAAAGTTGGGCGATTGATTTCATTACACCTTGTGTTTTTAGGAGGAGGATTTTATCTAATTTAGAATATATAGGATTCTTTACTGGTTTTAGAATTATAGAGAGGTAAAACCCAAACACCTAAATGCAAAAATAAATACATGATTGTTTATACCGATCATTTCAATTTTAGGCTCACAAGAGAAATGCCTCGTTTTAAGGATGAGCTGGATACAATGAAGTTCATATGCACTGACCTGTGGTCTGCAATATACAAAAACAAATAGACAATTTAAGAACCAATCATTTGGGGGTATACGTGTTACAAGATAATGCCTTTCGATTTTTAACAAAATTATCAAATGGAAAACAGTACTTGGAGTTAGCACCAAGATATGTAACTTTCACCTGTGGCATCTTGAGAGGATGCCTGGCAAATTTAGGAATCGATAGCATAGTAACTGCTGAAATACAGACAATGCCATCTTGTAAATTTCATATTCAAGTTCAAAGACCTTGTTAATTCGAATTAGCATTTTAGGAATTATTACTAGTTTTATGATTAAGCACTGACCATTTCATGAGTTTTGGTTTCATATGTGTAATATCTAATAAAGTATTAGTTATTTTTGAAAGGATACAGCTGAAAGGGTTAATTACAATGTTATTGACAAAAAAAATTTATTAATTTCAATTTAGTACGACTCTCTCATTTTGAGGGTAGCTACTAATTGTATTTTCAAAATACAAAATTTAAAAATGAAATCTGTAAGAATGTTGCAGAAAGTATTGACAGAGTCTCATGTATTGATTTTTTTTAGTCATGTCCTTAAACAGTCAGGAATTCTTTCTAGTTCTGTTCAATCGAACTCGAATGTTAGTTTTGGAAAAATTAATTCGAATTATGAAATAACTTATTTTTTCTGTGACTCTGACTTTTAAGGCGAATTTTGGCGAGCTGTGGTTACATGTAACTATCTAACTATCACGTGATGATTTGACAGAAATACGTGTATTAACTGTAACTATGAGGTTTGTTCCAACAGCTGACTTTTGTACGGTAATTTGACGGTCACGAAACTGTTAGTAATCGATCTTATGCGCATGTCTAAACTTTGACCGTACAAGAACCGTCCAAACAGTACTTGCTCCAGACCAGGGATCGAAATGACGATCACAAAACCGTTCCACTCACGGTCCCGAAGCAGGATGGAACAAAAACGAAACCGTTCTCAAACGATACATTTTCAGTTGGAACACATTTTTATCTATTGCGCAGAATCCTGACGATCATTGTACGGTCAATTCTTGAGTTGGAACAAACCTATGGTAAGTTACATCGCCAAAATTCGACTTTAAAATCGATTTGTCAAACATGACATTTGAAAGTTTTTAAACGCCATTGTCAAATGTCATTATGACATTTTTAGTAGATTTCTTAAAAAAGTGAAAAAATTTTAACAAACGTCTACAATTATATGAAGCTATAAATGTTAAAATGTGAAATAATTATATTGATATTTATTGTGTTATCGCACACCATAGCCTTTTCGTCAATTTCATATACTATACTTTGTTGATAAACAGAAATGTTATTGTGAAATATTAGTAAGATGACGTCCAATAGAGCCTGGGAAAATAATATACAAAATCCTTCATCACTGAGGCAAGGGGGTCAAAGTGTTCTCTGTTCCGGTACAAATGCCAGATCGGCTCCTCTACTGCCTCCTCGGCCCGACAACCATTATAGACCATCTGGCATAACACCTTACTCTGGTAAGTGGTTTTAAAGGTCAACTTACCATTACAATGTTCAGATGAAAGTTCCATTTGGAGGAAGTATAGTAGTATTCTTTCTCTTCTTTTTTGAGATATTAGGATTGATATTGTAAATCATTTTAATTTGCTTTGTTAGACATTTGTTCTGCATGAAAACTTATGTCTCGTAGATGAGTTGTTATATAGCCTATTCGTTTTGAGATATTTCGTGCACCTGAGTAACTCAAAAGCTCGAAATTCGGCTTGCCATTGGTTGCTCACAAGCACTGGAACAGCTCAGGAGCTCGAAACTCTTCAAACGAATACTATAATAATGGTTCACAATGTTGAGAGTAAACATTTGATTGGCTTTATGAACAATTCACAAAGTCGTTTAGAGAAATTTCCAATTTAATTTGATTCGAGGTTATGGTGGATCCACATATGGAAGCTACGGGAGCCTAGGGAGCTATGGCAGTTTATCTAGCTATGGTGGGCCTAGCTCTTATGGTTCATATGGCTTACATTCCATGTACAATTCTTATGGCGGTTATAATGGTATGGGCATGTATGGAGTTCCTGGTGTATATGGTAGTGTTATCAATGATGATGCGGAAAGACGTTTCATTCAGTATGCTGAGGAAAGTTCGAGAAAAACATTTTCTAATGTAGAAAGTATTGTAAGGTAAATTAATTGATTGAATTTTTAGTGATTTTTCATTAATTTTCTATGCATTATGATATCAGTTTGATTGCTGTATTGATAACTACAGTGAAGTTATGGTATTGGGACTTAGAGCCTCCGCACACGGTCGTTTGGCACTCGATGTGAATGCGTCTCGAAGTCGAAACGTTTCTCCCTCCATTCCACTTCGTAGGTAATGTAACGTAGGTCCACCAACGGGACGATTTGCGGTCGATAGGCAAGCGAGTCGATTGCGTTTCGAGCGTCAGTCGAACCCTGCGAGCTGCTGAGAACGAGAAACTTCGAGTGTGACGAGAGTTTCGCGTGCAATATGGAGGTAAGTTTACTTAGATTTAATTTTAAAAAATGGAATTGCTCCATTGATTGAATTATTTTTCTCATAGTTATTCAATATAAAGTTCGTTGGAGAAGTGGAAAGGCATCCAGAGCTGTACGATTATAATCTCCGAGAATATTCAAGAAAAGATTGTACAGAAAAAGCGACCAACCGAAAATTGTTATTTGTGAATTATTAATAGTTAATTTCATAGCAGTACTATTTTTTGTTACAGCGGGTGAATGCAAAGAAAAATGGAGGAATTTAAGGAGTACGTTTGTGAAGAACCTCAAGCCCAAGCTGAGTGGTAGTGGAGCAACAAAAAAAAGCCGTATTATTTGCAGCAACAAACAACCGACAATGAAAATTCCGCTCTATGTACGGATGTATCCATAATCTTCGTTTCCTTTTTTTCATCCGACGGTACATATGAAAAATAACGGCGTCCTCTTCATTACTCGACATACGCGAACTGAGACAGATAAAAATCGCCCCGTGTACGGTTAACCACCGATTGCATCGCATAGTTCGTATGTGACGTTCATTCCGCTTCGACTTCGAAACGGATCCGCTTCGAGTGCCAATCGACCCGTGTGCGGAGGCTCTTAAGGTTTCATTTTAGTTATACAACTTTGAACATGACTTTTGTTGAAATACATATATTCTATCAGAAAAGGTACTCGATGGGAATGATCTCATTATATTTGAATCTGAGATTGAAAGTTTATTTAGAAATTATTATTTACAAGGAAACACCAGGAATTTTTGTTTGAGGGATCACAAATGTGAACTAGCTCCATTTCTGGTGGTTCTCATTTATTATAAATAATTGTGGGAGTTATGCGTGAGACCTTGTGAAAGTTATTGAACTAGAACCATCCTTTTATAATTTAATTAATGCCAGTTACTATACTAATCCGTCCATTTTATTGCACTTCATTTGTAAACAATTGGTGTGCAGGAAGTTATCAAAGGTCAGTTCTCTGATTCAAAGAGTGTTAAACATCTTTTCAATAAACCATTTCAATAAAAAATCGCCTGTACAAAATATTTAGAGAAAGGCAAATGATTCCTTGAATCATTGAAATTTCAAGATCTCAACAGCCATTTAGAATTCCATATGTTTTCCTCAAGATAAGAACAACATTCAATCCATAGCTCCTTTAATTAATGATATTTTTTGGATGAATAAATGACACTAGTAAACCTCGTCCAAATCTGATAGATGTGGAAGTTTTGTGCAAACAGTAGATTCTCGATATATTGAACTAATTAGTGATATGTTCACTAAAAAGAAGTTACAATGAAACAACAAGTTATCAACAGTTTTATTGTACTTAAATTGATACACGAGAATTTTTAATTGTTGACATGAAATCATTGTTGTTGCAACATTTACTGAAATATTATTTGGGTTACTTCCATCATTTTTGCTTCTTGTATGTATTCATAGTTTGGGCCAGCATTCTTCAGTTGTCGACGGAAAACATTTCAAACTTGTAACTTTTAGAAAAGCAACTTTCGTCTCACATTTTCAAAGAGTGACGAAAGTTATGCCAATAACCAATAATAATATAATATAATTATAGTCATATTTTTTCTTGAGTCATTACTCCAATATCTTCATCTAATTTTACAACTATTCCACCGTTTTGCCCTATTTATGCTTACTCAAGAACTAGAGGTAACAGTTTGGTACCATCTAATCAAGTCTAATGATCCAAAGTAAAGAAAAGAAAATCGTTCAATAATTTTTACTCGAGAACGGTTACAGATACGCAAAATTACAAGTCAAAAAAGTTTCTAAATTGAACGAAGATAACGGAAATTGGTTTTACGCTGACCATTGGCGTACCCCAAAAAGTTTGAGGGGGGAAAAAGGAGACATGGCTCCGGAAAAGAAAACATCCTGTAGATTCTAGTTAAGATTTAGGACGTGCAATAATGGAGACTGTTGAAAATAGCTCGCATTCCAAATTTGGACTATATATCTCAAAAACTGCAGGAGTTTGTGAAGAAAAAACCAATTTTTTTTGTAAATTTCAACACCCTGTAGCTCCGTAACTAAGTTTTTGCGGACCCATGTTTGTGGGACTTTTTTCTTGAAATTATGCGTAGATTCATCCCCTTAAGTTGTGACATACTATTATGTAACACCCTGTATAGAGTACTAATGCAACAATTTATTCGTTCACTATTTGGAGTAGTTCATTATATAAGCATTCTTCACTATTTCGCGAGTCTACTGAATTTTTATAAACAATTTGAAACCTTATCATGCGATATTTTTCATAAACGACTTGGAATTAACAAAACTATTCAAATTTTAGGGCGTTTGGTAGTATAGCCATGATGTTGGATAATACTTTTTTTGCCATGACAAGTTCATTCAGAGCGGTTCTAAGTGTTGCTGAAAACTTTGGAAGACTGAGGACTACTTTTAGTCAGATCTGGTATTCGGTTAGTGTGTTCAGATTTATGAGCTGGCTCTACAGGAAACTGATGGAGGCTTTAGGTCGAAAACCCAGGAGTTCAGCATCAGCCGCTTGGAATCAAGCAGCTAAAGGGATATCAAGCGGAATTCCCAGGGGTCAGACCCTTCATCACAATCTAGCTGGCCTACTATTGCCTTTTGGGAGTTTTGGCATCTGCTCCATATATAATTAGCAAGTTTTTACCTAAATATGAAGGTAAGTGACTGATTGAAACTATGTTTGATTGATTTTTTTCTGAAATTCTTAATCCAGAGTTCTTAAAAAGGTCTACAATAAAGAGATTGAATTCTGTAAAATAATGTTATTTTAAGCGACTTTGTATGAAAAGCTGATTTTTCATATGACCTTATGGGATGTGGTTCAAAACATACTGTCTAATGCTCAGTTGCAGGAACGTCCATTAAATTTAAAGGTCCATTAAACCCTTATGCCCGATTGCACCGTTCGTCTAAGCAACGTTTAAGCCCTTAAGTGACGTTTATTCCATTGATGAAACGTCATTTCAGGGCTTAAACGTTGCTTAGACGAACGGTGCAATCGGGCATTAATCCTCCATTAGTTCCTTGTAATAATGGAGGATTAAGAGTTTAATGGACCTTTAAATTTTAATGGACGTTCCTGCAACTGACACTTAGTCTGTAACTCTGATAGAACTGGAACTATCCAATCGTAATGCTGGCATATAGTAATGCATTTCTTTTATCGTGCTGGAGTTTTGATTTCATACAGACTTTGTAGTCTGCTCATTTCTATTTTTCGGACTGTCAACATTGCAATTATCTATTTAATCCATTCCTTGCTGCTACCACAACATCATATTTTTCTTATGGGTTTTTCTCACTCTCAGTGAGGATTAACTTCATCGATGAAATCGAAGGCTATATTTTTGTGAATTTTAGGTTCTTCTAGTTCATGAGTGACAACATTCTATTTTGAAGTTGCCTGTCCATTTCTTTAGCTTTCGCGAAATACATTGCAACAGTTAGGTTAGGTTAATATATCGTAAAAGTAAGGCAATCGACGAAGTGTTTATATTGAACTCATCCAAGAAACTTCGTAATCATAATAATAATTTTTTCTTCAATGGTAAAAAAAGAAATATTTGTTTGATTTTTTCAAAAAATATTTTCATTTTGTATTTCTTTCCATATTTTTTCTTCCTACTGTTACCAGCAGAATTTCAAATAATAAAGAAAGCAGCTATTTACTAGATGAGTGAAAAATTCCCTACATAAGTTTCAGTATTGTAATTCTTATATTTAGTTACTTTGTAAGGATACTCTTAAGTTCTTCTTCATTTAATCTTTTCAATGGATTAGGTGGCAAATAGTTTTTATCTTAATTTATTAAAACAAAGCGCAGGAATTGGCATTATTATCTATGACTGAAAATTAAGGCTGTCGTCATAATTATAACATTGGTTACATGATTTCTGAAAAAATATGAATAAAAACCATTGAGAACATTAATGTCGATGCGGTTTTGGACGAAGTGTAACATATGCACATAAACATTCTTCAAGATAAGAGATAGGAAGGAACACTGTACATTTTTTTATAACTGTTAGCTTCATTCTCATAAAACAAGGCATTAGGCAAAGATTTAATTCGGTGAAGAAATTTTTGACTACTTTTCGTGTGATCTTTTCTAGATAAATCAGATATGTCATGTTGGAAATCACCTGGGGTCTCGGCAAAGGCAGCCTTCGATTTTACTGGAAACAACAATGGAGAGATGTCTATTTGCTACCAATGATGACGTTGTTATAGCTCCCATGTATATTCAGAATCTATGAAACTCAGAAATACAGGATGGGCCTATGCTTTGAGTAACGGCAAGAGTGGATTGGTACCGCTCAACTATCTTTTATTGAATAAATCTAACAAGAAGCCAGAACCAATGTCTGGTGATAATTTCACTAGAGACAATTCGTTCATTAAAAAGGGCGATACTAATAACTGGTTTACGGAGGAAATTACTGCAGATCCTGAAAATACAGAATCCAAAACCAAAACGAAAACACATACCAAGAGGGTCAGCTTTGGGGAGAATCAAATATTTGAAAATATAGATTTAGATTATTCAAAGAAAGATGTTGACTGCGAAACAAAGCAGTTAAAGAGCAGTTTGAAGAATTTAAATCAGGATAATGATAAAAATATTGGTTGTGATACAGTTAGTTCTAAAAATACCCTAGATTTTTAAATGGTGAAAAGTTGTATAATTGGTTATAAGAAAGAAGTGAAATTGCATATTGCACTTCCATTCCAAGGTGTCATTCTGAATAGAATATGCAAAAAAATATTCATAAACACTTTTTTTGTTGAGTCTTTTTTGTATGAATTGCGGGGAGCTTATACTATAATGAAAATGAAATATTAGTTGAATAACCCCTTATTATATTGCGATAAAGTGGAATTAATATATGTAACATCTATATGATGAATAAAACAACTCTATTTACTTGAAAATGGCAGCTGTATCCATATTGGCAAGTAGGGAGAATCCATAATTAAAATCATTCTTGTATGATAAAACTGAATTTTATATGAAAAACTATTCAAATGAATTAGAACTCCAAATTGTGCAGTGGTCAATTATTAACATTTTATTTCATTATTATGAATTAAATTTGCAAATTGGACAGCATTTTATATGATGATAATTGTAAGTGCAACAAGATTAATTATTTTTTAAATTAATTTCATGAATCTCATGAAAACATTTGTTCATATGATCCCTTTATTGGCAGCAGAATTATTAGGACTGGTAATAGTTATATTGGTAAAATTTTTATTCATTATTTTATTTGATAGTTTTTAATAAAGGATAATGCCAATTTCGTTTTCTATTTATTTTAATATTGGAATCGGAATAATCCTAGCTTTCTATTTGCCTGATTAATTTCCGAAATCACTTCAGTTGGAAGTGAAGTGATTTTGACAAATAGAACATGCTATTTTCGGATGACAATCAACAAACGATAAGGTTTGAAATCAGAGTACCATCGACGATAGTTCGGAAGGAAATTCTAAAAGTAATATGAATTATTCATTACTAGGAATGAAAACGAGGATAATAATTCCTTTCTGTTATTTTTTAGAAGTAAATTGTAAACTTTCGCCAAAATGTTAGGTTATGTTATTGTTTATGATGAACTGAAGTGATTGTGGAAATTAAACTGATTTGTCAGAAAAGTCGAATTTTGGCGAGCTGTGGTTACAATGTAACTATCTAACTATCACGTGATCATTTGACAGAAAATACGTGTATTAACTGTCAAATGATCACGTGATAGTTAGATAGTTACATGTAACCACAGCTCGCCAAAATTCGACTAAAGCAACATCAGTTGGAAGTGATGCGCATCAGTTCAAAATCACAACATTGTCAAATAGAACGCGCACAAACAGATTTTACATCAGTTTGGAAGTGATGCGGCTTCAAAGAAAGGGCCTAATATTCTCAACATAGCATAGACTTATATGTCTATGGTCACGATAAATGAAGTGTATCTATCATCTATGGTTCTGTGATCAATAATCATGTTCTGTGTTTGAGTTTGACATTTATGTTTGGTGTGACATTTGACATTTTGTTTGACGTTGACGTTAATCACTAATCAGAAAAATTCCGATTTCTCTTACGTAAAGGGGTTGAAGAAAAATCTACGAAAATCCAATAAAAATGTCTCTCGTTTACGTACAAAGACGTTTTGTCAGCTCAGCTCTTCAAAAATTCGTTTACAATATTTCCGGCTTCAATAAATTAGGTTTGAGGAGAGATGACCTTTTGGATGAAATGAGAGAAGATGTAGCGGAAGCTCTTAAGAGATTGGATGAAAAAACCATCGATGAGAGGAACTACCGTTTGATCAGAGCCGCACAATTATCCCTCCAGAAGGACATTCTTCCCAAAGATCAGTGGACCAAATTTGAAGATGATAAGTTGTATCTCACACCCCATGTCAAGCAAGTCCGCAAAGAATGGGAAGAAATGGAAGAATGGAACAAGAAATATTATTAAATAACAGTTAATAGGTAGTTTTGTATATAATTTCTAGATATCGGAATAAATATTTAAACAGTCCAAGTTTATGCTGTTTGAACTTTGTTGACAATTCCTCCGATAAGTATTCGTAATGATACCTAATAATCTTGTAGATCTTATATATATGTACTTTAATCGCCTATTCAACTAGTGAAGTTATAACATACTTTTTACAAGATATTCTCTTCTATTACATCTGTCTATTCAAGGTAAACAAAACAGTGCCGATAAATCTACTAAAGTTAGAACTTATTCTAGTTAAATGAAAGTATAGTCTATCCCACAGAAAAATAAATATAGTCTATCCTAAGTCACTTGAACAACCTTCTAATTGAAAATGACACACTATTATAAAAACTTTGTTATAGTAAAACCATTTTCTTTATGTTTGTAATAACAGATACGCCACTGAATGTACTTTCTTATCAGGTAAACAAATCAACAAGTCCGAAAGGCTGTAACTCAAGAATGAATGGAACAAAATGAAACATATATGTACAGTTCGTTCACGAAAGTTTGAGCGCATAGTAGGCGATTGTTTATTTATTTTAAGTTGACAGTATTTGCTGTCATAACGTAAAATAAGTCAACGTTGCCTAATGTACCCGGCCTCGTCCAAAGAGCTTGCGAGTTAACAGAGAACTCTATGCAATTTGCGGATCTATCTGACAAGAAAAATAAACAACATAACCTAAAATTTTAATATACACAGTGGAATATGCCAAATTTCCATGGCCAAACCGACGGCTCAAACTGTCGTGAACGGACTATACATATAACGTGCGTTCGAAAAAATTCGTGGTCAAGTAAGCTCCTATTTTTCCCCTCATAGACTCTTAGAAAAATAGAATCCACAGCTCATTTGATCACGAATATGTATTTCCGAATTGTCAACTGACTTTGGACAGACTCAGAATATACCAAATTCAAACCAGTAGTTGTTGTCAGCTGACTTTGTACCAAATTCAAAACAGTGGATTTGAATATACTCGCATCATTGCTATTGAGTCTTGGCTTAGTAATGCTATCATCCAATGTTATTTCTAAGCAAAAATGCTTGAAACAATCATACAATCTCTATATGAATGTAAAATTATTATTTCACATACACAAGATGATTCATGTTATCATGTAACAGGTGTAAAATAAAGTAGTTCACATCAAAGTTTGTAAAAATAACTTAAAAATACTTTAATAACGTTAAGATAAGTAGATACAAGATTGGTTTTAAAAATATTAGTTATCATCCTCCTCTATTTTTGGTGCAAGGTAATACCTGATATGTCCCAAATCAGGTATTACATATTCTACTACTAAGGGAACATTGTCGGACATCGAGAGTACTACTTGGTTGGACAGAGGAGTAGCCTTGGTGAAATGATTTAAATACTGGCAAGCAAAGTAAGGGTAACTGGATCTTGCAGATCGATAGTGACAGATTCTTCTTCCTTTTCAAAGTTGTTGGTTGTGCAATTTTAATATTTGCACTTCCTATATCACCATTTGTAAGAACCTCACACCCTCTTTTGTGCAGGAATTACCAAGGAGCCTCCAAACTGTGAAAGATCTCTACAAATTCTAGCAACTCAAGCAGATGGCATCTTTATACCACAGGAGAAGTCTGTTCAGGAATACCCAAGTGTTCCTGATCGAGATTCATGAGCTTCATTTCATAATCGGAAATTTTTTCTTGTTTTTTTGATTCAAACATGAAGGTAACAGTATCTGCATCATCTTGAGCCTTAATCGTGACGGTGTCATCGTTGTTGGCACATTTGAAGATTTTTGATAAGCTGAAAAAGAATTATACATTTCTTATACACTGGTAATGGATAATACATTATAAATAACCTTATACAAGAAGATTTACAATCAAGTACTCACCTTGCTAAATTCATGCCCATTGTGAGGTTCTATCGCACCTATATTTATCAAACCGTCAGATTTCAACATGAGAGAAACTAGGGACACATGAGATGTATCGATTGCTTGAAGTTGAATCCCGGATTCTGAGCAATCAAAGGAAGCTTCATTGAGAAGTTCTTAATAGCTTCCATTCCCTTCTTGAATACAGAACAGCTCACTAATCTTGCCTCAAACATTTTGTAGGTCTATTATTGTATTATTTCACAATTATTCGGAAAATGTACAAACTGCTATTTTCACTTGTAACAATGACCCAACTTGCACGAACGATATTTGCGAAATGTTATGCTAGTTTGGCTTCCTGTTCTTTATAAAATTGTAATTTGGGAGGGAAATGTAAGCGGGAAAATCAACGAATGTTTTAAAATAATAATTGGGAATTGTATCTACTTCGAACATTGGCACTACTAGCAGGTTATCTTGACTACTTCAAGATTCAAAAATTAATTTATTCTGTTGAAGTAAAAAGTGTTCACTATCAAATTTACTACAAATGTGAAATTTGTTTCACGTATATTTTCGCAGATTTAATGAAATTAATGAAAATTCTCGAAGAATGAGGAGGATACATTTTATTATAATCTGTGGGAAAAGCATAGAATAAATATTGACAAATGACAAGTCATCTGACATCTGCCAACCAAAAAATTTTCCGTACTATCATCGAGTTTCACGTCATTAATTATTTATAATTAATCACCACTTTCCTATCAATATTAATTAATAGAAATATACTGTTTAAAAAAATTAATTGGGAAGTCTATGGACGAAGGAGATTTAGCAGAGGCTTTTAGAAAGGCTAAACAATTAGGAGCAATTTTTATTGTTTTTATAGAAGGTCAGAAAGAATACACGTAATTTCAGATTTAGTAATCTGAAGAAAATTCTAGGTAAAGATGAGCTGTCTGCTCATTATGGGCAGTTGTTTGGCAATGAGGAAGTGCTCAAAAAATTAAAAACAAGTCAGTTTGTAGCCGTCAAAAGTGGAACAGAATTCAGACACTCATGCACAGTTTGCTGCATTATGTATCCTTTTTTCTAGCTTGTCCCTTAAAAGGACTGCCCGAACGTCTGTCTGTTCACCCTTTGAATAATAATTCGGAAATATATAGTCATGAATTTTCGACATTTATCTATTGGATATTCCATACTTTTTCATTATCCCACTAAATATAAAAGTCTTACTGTCATCACATTAATGAAGTTAAAAGAAAAATGTAGGTAACCAGTGTAGGTAACCAGGCTTCAGGCAATGTCGAATTTTTGGTATACCAAATTCTCCCTTCTATTTCCAATTCACAGAATGTTTTTGAACAAATTTGTCTGCATTGAGTATAAGATTTCTCACAAAAAGATTAAGATATGCATACCAGTTTAATAGGTAACAGTAATAATGAAGAATCTTTTACATGCTTCGAAAATTTGATGTACATAATATATTAATCAAAAAATGGAGAACTCCCCAGTGGCCTTGACTTTCATTATTGGCCAGCACCTTATATTACAAGATATGATGTCTTTGCTTGCTAATATCAATAAATTGGATATTACATCAAATAATTCATAATTGAGGCTTGGCCTTTAAGTGATCACAAAATCACTCATCATTTGTTAACATATTTAAATTAAATTTTTTTTCCTGAACATAATTCAGATCCCCATAGTTCCACTCCTTGTATATTTTTTATTGGTTTAAATGGAAAAGCTTTAGAAGTTGTAACAAAAAATGTCACCTTAGAAGAGTTCAGTAGAACCATAAATGAAGTATTAGAAAGAAGTGGATCTTCTACAAAAGCAGGTATGGTTTTGATTTCGATCAATGACTTCATTTAACATTTTTGTGTACATTTAGGTATAACCACCACTATGCTGACTGAAGAAAAGAAATAGAAACTAGCAGTGCAAGTTCAAGCATACCAAATAGTAGTGCAAGTTCAAGCTTTCAAATACTAGTACTTCAGTGGTTAAGGAAGATCCAAACCTTCATTGGCATCACCTAAAGATTTGAGTCAAGAGGATAAAGTCCAGCATGCTAAGGAAATGATTGAACAGAGAAAGGAAGCTAAGAAGAAGCAAGAGGAAGAGGTAATTTTTTCAGTACAGATAAAATTCAAGCATTTGATCTCAATAAATTATTATTAATTAATATTGCCTGAATATTTTGATTAGAACTTTATATCAGGTGCCCACCACTGACGCGATGGTCATTTTGAGGGTGTAAATGATGATTATTTGAAATTTTTTTTGTGGTGAGTGTAGGGTAACCAAAAGCACAATTTAAAACTATTTCATATATACAGGGTGTTTCAATACAAATCTACAGACCAAAGTTACAGTGTTTTAAATGTGACACCCTATATATGACCTCAAAAAAGGAAAGGCAAGCTCAAATTACGATGGGTTTCTTCAGATCACTATGTACATTGAATGCACCATTTCAAGAAAATCGCGAAAAATTCAAAGCCTGGAGTCATTTTGAATAGTAATTTATGAAGGAACCAGTAACCAGGTACCTCATTCTGAAACACCATAGGAGACTTGGCGATGTACTAATATATAATATATATATATATATATAATATATATCCGTTCACGAAAGGTTGAGCCGCCGGTTGGCCATGGAAATTTGGCATATTCCACTGTGTATATTAAAATTTAGGTTATGTTCTTTATTTTTTTGTCAGATTGATACGCAGTGTGGTCAATTTGCATTGAGTTGCCTGATAACTCGCGGAGCTCGTCGGACGAGGCCGAGTACATTCGGCAACGTTGACTTATTTTACTTTATGACAGTAAATACTACTGCCAACTTCAGATAAATAAAGAAACGGCACTATGCACTCAACCTTTTCGTGAACGGACTATAACTAGGCTCTGAAAAGGGGAGATACCAGACAGTCATGCTGGGTCCAACCACAGACTCGAAAATTACAGAACAATTCGAATGAAATGAAATCTTAATCGAATAAATGCTTACGCTTACGTGTCTAGTCTCCAACTTTATTGTTTTGAATAAAAAATCAATACTTTTCTATTAGATATTCTTCAAAAAAAGCACGCAACTAACAATAGAGCACAATAATGAGAAATTGACATTACCATCTGTAATTTTCGAGTCTATGGTTGGACCCAGTCACCTGTCTGGCATACCTATCTTTCTAGTGCTCTACTATATACTACAGCTTACCAAAGTTACATAGTTGACAGTTAATACACACATTTTCTGTCAACTCACGTAACTATGTGATGATTTGACAGAACATACGTGTATTAACTGTCACTATGTAACTATGGTAATCTGTAGTTACA